>JAHWFP010135085.1:0-11434 GCA_023313725.1 Lithobius niger | reverse complement strand
AAAAAAATTAAAACAGTGACCAGGCAAGAAATTAAAAAAAACGAAATTGTTGAATCCTGTATTGATCATGCCCTATGCAAACCAAAAAAATTAATAACTAAAGGGTTAACAATCTGTGTAAAAATCGCTGATCACTACTTCACGGCGTTACTCCTACAACTTGAAAATGGGAAAATTGAAAAAGAAGAAACTGTTAAAGTATATTATGATAATAAAAAAATTGTGGAGGCCCTTGAAAAGGTTGAATGGAACTATTTAAAAAACTTATATGACCCAAATATTATTTATGATGAAATTGAAAAAACTGTTTCTAAAATTTATAATGAAAGTGTGAAAATCTCTAAGAAACAGAAACCTGGAAATAGTAAGAAAAAATGCAAACTAGAGTCTTGGGTTACTGAAAATACTATTAACTTAATTGACAACAAAAATAAATTGTGGCGAAGATTAAAAAGGCAAAAGGCGGTAAACGAAAACCTTAAATCTGAGTATAAGAAACTAAAAAAAGAAGTTACACAGAAGCTAAAACTAGATAAACAAAATTTTTACAAAAATATAATTTCAAAGAAAGAAAAAGATAATAAGCATGTGTGGACTATACTATAAATAAAATAACTGGTAAAAGAGAAAATAGCATAGATGATGACATTAAAAAGCACTTTAAATCGAAAGACTTCATAAAAATAGCTAACAAATTTAATGAAACCTTTGTAAATCAAGCAGACAAACTAAAAACGTTTCACAACAGGAAAAACAAAAAACAAAACAAAAAATTAGTTCAAATCAAGATGGGAAGCTAAATGAAACTATGTTTATTGATTATGCCAATGAATTAGAGATTATAAGCATTCTTGGGGAAATCCAAGCTACAAAAGCCTTGGCATCAGATGGTTTTCTGCTTGAAAACTTTAAACAGACTTCAGGAAACAGTGTAAAATTTATATGCATCCTAATTAGATCAATAATCGACACTGAAATTTGGCTTGACAAATTAAAGAAACAAATTTTGCGACCTATTTATAAAAAAGGTAACAAGGATGAATACGAAAATTACCGACTGATAGCTATCCTGCCATCCATTAACAAAGTAATGGAAAAAATTTTTGCTATAAAGCTTCAAGGTTTTTTGACAAAATTTAATATAACAGATAAACAATACGGGTTTCAAAAAAATAAAGGAACTGCAGAAGCTTTAAAATTTCTGAATGATGAAGTGTCTGAGGCTTTAAATAATAACAAATATGTTGGGGCAGTATTCATTGATCTGCAGAAAGCTTTTGATTCCATAGATAGACACATACTACTTACTAAACTAGAAAAATATGGGATCAGAGGGAAAATGTTTGGCATTCTGAAAAGTTATCTAACAGGTAGAACAAGTGTAACCAAGATTGGTGACAAACATAGCGACTGCAAGGGAATAAACTACGGTGTCCCACAGGGTTCTGTTCTGGGACCATTACTATTTTTAATTTATATAAATGATATTGACAAAGAAGGGAACAAGTTAATTTTGTTTGCAGATGATATCTGTCTATTTGCTAGCCATTTTAATTATGAAAAAATGATCCAAAAATTGCAGAGAAATTTTGATGCTATCCAGGAGTGGTGTTGGGAAAATGAAGTTTACATAAACAAGGATAAAACTGTCTTTTTGGAAATTACAACTACTAAAATGAAAATTCCCAAAAATTTGAACATTCTGATGTACTGCAACCAAAAAGATAAGGAACTTAAAGTTAGCCTACCTCTTCAAAAAGTGCACTCGGCTAAATATCTTGGGTTTTGGCTTGACAAAAATTGGAAACACGAAGTCCACATAAATGAGTTAATTAAGAAAATAAGACAATTAATGCCTAAATTATATTACCTTCGAAAAATTCTAAATTTTCAAAATAAGAAATTAATCTACGCTGCCTTAGTTGAATCGAACTTAAGGTATGGCATTGAAGTATACAGCACTGCGAATGCAACAATCCTCCAAAGGCTACAGAAAGCTCAAAATAAAATAATTCGCATACTGTTTCAAGATAAAATGAAAAAATTAAAAATTAAAAATATTAAACAAAATTTAAATCTTTTAGATATCACATCGTTACAGGCCTATACTGTGATAATAAAAAATTATTATGAAAACGAAAGGGTTATTAGAAATACAATCATAAACAGTAAATTGCGGGATACCTCCATTAAAAGAAAACTTCCATTATGGAGAAATAAGTATGGGCAAAATCTACAGCGTTACTATGTTCCATTAATTTTAAATCAGCTTCCGAAAGACCTCAGAAATATTACATCCTTTATTCAACTAAAATTTAAAGTCAAAACCTTCCTCCTAAATAAGCAATATAACAACTAAGTACATGGCTACACATTTTTATTGATTGTTTTGTTAGGAAGAGTGTCTTTTATTCTTTTCCTTACTTTATCTTTGTATCTGTGTTATACTTTTATATTTATTATCCATATGTCAATTATTGTTGTTGCTGATACAAACAAGTACTCCGGTACTTCGTATCATCTGAAATAAATTTATTTACTATTATTATTATTAAGAAAAAAATCGTCTCGTCCTCTCTTACTTTCGGTTCCGGTGTCACCTGCCAAGGAAGCATCAGCCCCGCCCGGTTTTCACGGAAAGATTCTACCTTGGACTAATAACTACACTTTCGTTTCGGGATAACTCACTTGCTAGACTTACCGTTCACGCGCCGCATGCAAAACTCCGGTTGAAAGACTCTAGGTTCTCAATTTTGCCACGAGAGCGCAAACTGCGGGCTACGCGGATCTAACGTCTGAGCCACGTCACCAGCGCCTGCCTCGTGTAGATGAGCGCAGCTAAATAAAACGTAATGGAACCGGCGGTCCAGCCAGCATTTCACTAACTTTACTGTTCAACGCATAGATTTTTACCGAAATGTATGTTACGAATTTGTCACCTTAGCGACATCGAATTTATCAAACTTGACGTAGCATTGTGTTAATTTACGTGGTGTTAATGTCATCTTGCCTCCGTAACATAATTTGTTCAGTGGGTTTTGAAAACGAAACAGAAACCAATGCAAAATGCAATCCTAAATAAGTTAAGCGAACACAAAACCAGTTAAAAGCAAAGTCAAGGCGTTGACAGGCGTTCACCCACTTCAAAAGTTGATATGGATATAATTTCTTGTTGGGTAATTTATGAAATGTGACATCATGCATGTGTGGCTTGCCGTACTGTTGGGAATCACTCGAGCAGCCGCCGTAAGCGCATGTCACCGCCATCTTGGATCTGCCGGGAAGTAGCCGTGTGGTTCGTAGTCGCTTCCTACAGATGGCGCAGCACGTTTTGATCGCGCGAGCAGTCGATGAAAAGTTGCGCATATTTCGGAGCGAGTGAATAGGGCTTGATTCTACGCTCCTCGTGTACCTGGCATAACCTCGCCTACATCTACTCCTGCATCGATTCCGGCCCCATTTCCTTCTGTGTCTTTTCTCCGCATGGCACTAACCCATGGTCTGGATTTGTCCGTCCGGGACATGGAACCTGTTGACTCATAACATCAATTTTGTTTTGAAAATGACCGAGACCTTTTCCATGGAACTTTTTGTTCTTCGAGATGCAACTTAGGACTTCCTGAACTTCAGGCTGCAGCGGTTTCAGTTTCGGTGCTTCGGAACGAAAACCTTTTTCTACATGCGTCAAACGTAACGCTTGCTCACGAACTAGGGAAGGTTGAAGCCAAACTTCGATCCCCCGCATGAATTAGGCGCTGTTTACTGCGCCTGGTCCCATACCATGCGAACCTACCTCTCTTCGGATCCGGTCTCCCCGTCCTGCGTCCACGTCTTCTTCGGTTGTTCTGCCTGTTCTCTACTCTGTACCATCACCGCCTTCATGTCCATTTCGGAATCCCTGTCACTGCTTATGTATCTTTCACGCCGCCACGGGAACCACCCGTGCCGCTTCCCCCTGTTCCACCTACATCATGTGATTCGTTTCCCGAGGGCCACTGCGACACCGGACTGTCAGTCCTTATCAACGTATAGTGTTTGGCATTTTGATAACGCCTCTTTTCTTCTCATTTTTGCAGGGATTACGCAGCACTCCGACATGTTGACCCGTGAATTGGCTTGTTCCCCGTGCAGAAAGAAAGCCAATTAAAAAAGTTGCTCTGGGATTCCCCTTCCTCTTCTGGATCCATTAAGCCACGAGGAGCCCTATTCACACATCCACTTTCCGCTAGACAACCATTCCGGTTCGTGTAACTGATACTGGATCTGTTACTACGATTCCTCGCTGATGTGACCTTCTTAAAAATACAGGACTATACAAGACTCCGCAATTCCGTCTTTTATTTTGGTGCAAGAGATATGATCCACAGACTACGGCTCTATTTCCTTCTCTAACATCATCAAACTGACTGTTAGCTTCCGCTCCGTGGTTCCTACAAGCTGTGCTTTATCCGTGTGGATTACTTTCTCTTCCAAGATCAACCCTTTTTCCTCGGTACCGCTACCCGCACACAAAGTAAGATGATTTTCGCTTTTCAGCACGTATCTCTTCCCTTGGCCCATGATGACGATTTCTTTGTTGCATTGTCTCTATTATGCCTTTCTCGTCCTGTTCCGTTCCGCTTACCATTTCATGCTTACGCCACCAGCCGCCAGAATTGAGCATGAAGTTTATCGTCACCGAGACACGTTTTTTGGGCAGCCGGCTCGTAACACAGGTACCGCCAACCTTGGCCCGCCACCTATTTGACAAAGTCTGCTAATGGTAAAAACGGGTAATTTATATTTTCGTTGGCTATAAAAAGACTAAAATACCAGGGCTGACCTGGTTGATTTTAGTTTTCATTGCCTAATGCCTATACAAATATATACATTACCTTTACCCGCCCATGCCTTCCCTCTGAAAGACCAATTTTCCTGGGAGAGGAAGAAAGATAAGGTCCGGACCGCTGCGCCGACTATATATAGGAGACTATACATGCGAAGAGAAGGGGAAGGTTACGAGCACGGCAGGGAAGACAACTTTTCGTGCAAGAGATAAGAGCTCCAACTGGGGGAAACTGCTAATGTGAAAACAGGTAATATTATATTTCATGTGCCATGAAAATGTACATTAGCATTCTTTAACATTCTCCTTCTCAATGCAGTTTTGATCTAGAAATTAATAGTGAAAAGAACCATCTGCGCTGCTACCCACTGCTCATCCTCCAACATGTATAAACTCAGACGCGGACCGAGCCGGATCATCTTTTCTTCTCTACCTGCCGACTATACGGTTATGCTGTTTGCTCCAGGACACTGATTCCACTTAAAATGCCTCGTGCCAAGGGTACGCCTCGGGAACCGTTGGTCCGCCCAGCTCTTTCCCCATCTTCGGCTCCATTGGAAACTTCGGGACCAGGCATCGAGGTCCTAGATTTAGACACTCAACCTCTTGGAAGGGGTTTGGCTGATACGACCCTGCCACTTTCTAACCCGTTCCTGTCCGGCTCTATGGTTCTCAACGATTCCATCTGGTCAATCCTCTTTGGACAAGGATTTGCATTCGCTTCACGAAGATCTGTTCCGTACTGAGGCACTTTATGCCAAGCTCAAACTTCAGGTAAAGGCACTAAAAGTTGCGGCGAAGTGGGCTGTGGTTCCGTCGTTTCTCGGTCCTCTTCATTTGTCGTGCCGATCCTCCCGACCTTCTGTTAGCTCTCATTCCGCTTTTCAAGGAGCAAGTCCATGCCCTCATGGGCTCCGCTATTCAATCTTTCAAGAGAAAGTGACCTGTGATTCCGGATAATTCATCTTACACTTCCGCCTGGGTGGCTTCTGCAACTAAGAAAGCATGTACTACTGATGATCTGGGCCCTTCTTGTCTGGATCATATTCCTCTTTTGCCTCCTATCGTCGAACCAGAGGACCGCCTTTCCTTGCTAGTAGATGATGATCGTGCTTCATATGCATCTGACGATCCGCTCTCTTCCGTCCAGGTCAATCTGCCTTTTACAGGCGATCCGGGCCCAGATGGCTCAGAAGTCTTTCAGATGGCTTGTTGTACCATTATATGAACTGGTATACTCGGGCTCTCTTCAATTCCACTTTCCTTCTTCAAGAGGTGGCTCTCAATACTGCACCAAACCTACACGATTCCTCCCGCCATGTGCTCCGGAATCGGCCTATTCACGAGTCCAATACTCTATTCTGGGGTCTGATTCCCAACGTTGCATCTCATCTCGATATCTCCCGCAAGCTGAAACCAAAATTTTTGCAACTTTCCTGATGGCCCCGGCCTGGTTCCAGTTCCGTTCCAGACCCTCCTAAGGATTCCTGTTCTAAGACCGATCGATCCGACGAGCACTTTTTTTTTTTTTCCAACGTGCTCAAGCGGCCTCAAAAGACCTCGCACTTCAAACCATCATATCTCTGTGAAAAATGGACGAAATCCACTTCTGTTTTCACCGTTAATAGCCCAGAACATTAGCTACAACTCTGCCGGAACAGATCCTCAAAATTCATCGCTAAATCGGACATGTGTTTTTTTCTCCAATATGAACACTAGTTTTGCAATAGTTTTAAATTGGCCCAATGGAGTTTCCTGAAACTTCTCTCCAATCGAAGACCTCGTTGTGCCCTACAATTTGGCCCAAACAATTAAAATCCGTTCATCTGAACTTTTTATATGCGCCAAAACGTATACACTAGCGCCAAAACTTGACGCTCCCGAACGCAACTTCCGGTTGCCAGTCACCACTGTAAAAATGTACATACTATTTCGAATTTCTTACAGGCAAAAAGTCGTCTAGCTTAGTGTTGTCATAGGAGGGGCTGTCAATTGGCACTTCACCTCATATATAAGTACTTGGATCCTGCATAGCCTGATATTTTTTATTCATATTTAAGGTGACGATTTTGAATGGTTGAGAAAAATGTTCGAACATCCAAAAGCCGATTGTCTGCTGCTGCACACTACTTAAAATTAATTTAAATGGTTGTAGCATTACTTACAACTAAGCTGGATTATTTAACCTTTTATTTAAAGGTTAAAATGCATTTAAAATGCATAAATGTAGTATTTTAACGTAACGTTTTCACATGGACCCTACTGGAGGCCACCTTTTTATTACCGAATTTTACCGGACACGATTTTGTTGTATATAATTTCTGCTAAATCTCCAACAAAAACTCCGATTGTAGCTACCTTCCCAATGCCTACAAACTAGCTTTTCCTTCTATTAAACATGCCAAATAGATCTGAGCAATCCTTCTATTAATTACAGTTCAAAACAGTTTAAATTAAAAGGCTTTTCACTTTTTAATTCGAGTAAAACTCGAAATGCACCTTCTTTCACAAGCCTTGTATCCTTTCATAGTTTCCAAACGATCTGTCAATCAAGAGGCTGGCTCGTCCCACTTTCTATTGTTCTCAAGGCCTTCAGCCAATCACGACAGCCTTGCTCCTTCGTGAGTCTGCCCTAAGTTCAGTTGGATCCGACCTGCTGGCATAAAAAGGGTCAGCAGCCCTCACTCATTAGCACAGCTCACAGATCTCAAGCTAGAGTTGGTCACGCCAATCGGGAGTGGAGATGTTACGGTCCAAATGTTGTCATGCCGGGCAATTGGTAGTGGTTCGCATTTTTGCCTAGTTTAAACGTGAAAGTTATTCTTTAGGCCCCGTTCTAAATTATTAGTTTAATTTTAAATTAACTTCTAGCTTTGAGAAATTGTGGTGTAACTTAGCCCATCGGCATTTCTGGACCCGGTTAACCATAACGTCAGGGTGGTTCCCTTCCTAAAAACCAGCATCGATCTTGTTTCTTACATTTTAATTTAAACAAATGTTCTTTTAAATCACTAGAGTTTGACGAAGCAGAGTACTTCCACGGTGGATACCCAAAACTGGAGTTGATTTATTGGAAGGCTAGTTTGATCTTTTGTGGATTCATTAGAAACAAAAATGTAAGGTCTAATTTGTAACTTGCTGATGCATTTTACAACTTACGGGGTTTTGGGTTAACACAAGGTAACTTTTCCCTCGTGAAAATTATATTGTAAACTTGAAGCGAATTTCAACTGTAAATTCCCAGTTGCTTTATTTAAAAGCTTTCAGTGTAAAAACTAGTGTTCGAGATGTAAATTGTATTTTTATATTTAACTGCATTTAATAAAACCAAGAGTTTTAAACTTCAGTTTGTTCCCTAGTAGATTAATTGCTAGAGTTAAATTTTATTTAATATTTAAACTCGGGTTAGCAATTAAACTAACTCCACCATGGTGACAGTGCGTACCTAGTTAATTACTGGATAGGTCTATGAAATTAGGACATGAAGCTCCATTCCCCATATCGGGAAAGTAGCCAAACTGTGCTGTTTCCGTAAAAGTCAAAACGGTCACTGCAGAGTAATTTTTATAGCCGACGAAAATGTGAATTACCTGTTATAATTGCAGTTTCCCCTTTGAGCTTTATTTTCCCCTAGAAACTTGAAAGTTGTTTTCCCCCCTACCTAGCTCGTTCGGTACTGTGCATGCGCGGGCCTGGGTCTGCTTATACAGTATAAGCTCCGGTGCAGCGAACTGTTGCCATCATTTCTGCTAGGGCGATCACCGCGAGTGGTCGTTTCGAGCCTCCCCACCTTATCGTCACCCTCCGCATACCTCCGTTCCGCGGAAGAGCGCCTTCCTCCACTCCATTTTCTGTTGGATTATCTTGCCCTCCGTTGCTTTTACAATGGTTTTATGGCTGCTTCAACCATTCTTTCAGTTAAGGATGACCCTCCTCCGTCCTTGTCGGGTTCGCCACGTTCTTCCATCCTTCCTTCGGAAGGCTTCTCGTCTACCGTTCCTGCTTTGGAACCACTACCACATGCCGCTGCGTCACGCTCCGTCTCTAGATCCTCCACTTCTTAAGCTAACTCTCCGCATCCGGGAAGACAGACAGGCAAGACAGACGGACGATTGTGAAGATGATCCTTCCGTTCTGCAGATTCACATAGGCTGCAATATTGCCTCGACTCAACCTTGTATGGACTCCGAGCTTTCGCACACAGAAGACTTCTCTACCTCCACCGCTGGGGAGGGGTCCATTCCCTTTCGTCGCCCTTACATCTCCCAGGCACCAGCCCGGCGTTCCGGCTGTGCTCCTGTTGCACACTCCTTCGTCTACAGACACCCCCAGCAGCCACCTTCAGCAGTGTTTCCCAACCTCTCTCACTTCCCTTCCGCAGCTCATAGAGGGGCTCTTAGAAAATTTGGCTCATCCATTACATCCACCATGCCGGTCGCTCCTTCCGACCCGGCTTCCGACCCTCCTTCGCATCACCGATTTTACCATCGCCTGTTATCACCATTCCTCTCGGCGTAAACACTCCGTCCTCTCCAGCTTTCCTTCCTCCGGACTGCCTACAACTACCATTCCCGTTCCCAACCTTCAACAGGCCTTTCTGCGACCCGGACTGTTCTTCCGGAGTCTTGCCGGTCCCTGGACCCTCCGCTCCCAAGGCACTCAATGTTAACCTGATCTCTGAGGAAGAACTCCATTATGACATCCCATATACATTCCTTGAACCATCCTCTCCAGATTTTCTGTCATTTTCTCCGCGGTCCCCTTTGACCATACGTTCCTGGCCTGTTACCATTCAAGGAATCACGCCTCTAACATAGAAGCCATCATCCTCAACGTCAACTACCGTCCGCCTACCGGTGTTTTCTTCCTCACGTCATTCGTGTGCAAAGAACATTACCCCACCATCCTCACCTGATCATACGTAACTCTGTTGATCGAACTTTCCAGGCTTCTATTTAAGTTCCCTTCCTGGACGGAAGGTATTCAACGACATACCCTCCTATTTTTCGACTATTGGTACCGTCCTCCGGCTTCCCCTGCATCACTCAAAAACCTTCCACCAGTCAGTCCAACAACTAGATCGTAACGCCTTTCACTCTGCGACCGCATAGCATTTTTTCAATACCAACAAACTTCCGGCTATTGTATGATCCATCATACCCACCCTCCTAGACGACCCCCTTCCGTCTTCCGTTCTTTATTAAAACGGATCCTTGTTACATTTTTTCTTTCCTCCATTCTTTAAAAAAAAAAAACCCGCACAAAAACAGAAAATTTTTTATTATATACAATGAACCAACATCTTGTTGTTCCCTTCTGCAATTGCACAGCGCCACTAGTGGCGACACGACGTCACGTTGTTTTGAAGATTTTGAGCACAAGTCTTCGTTGTTCGGCAGCTATCCAGCATATTCAACAGGTGGCACCACCGCTAAGCTCCTTCCTCCGTTCAACGTACGTTTCTCCGTTCTCCCACCACTCGGCGCCCCTCTCTGCGTTGCAACGGTCTTATTCAAACTTCCCGCGCAAGGCTAACAATCTCCATCCTACAGTTCCTCCTCCAACATGGACGACTCTTGTTCCTCAGAAGGCTCCGACCATCAGCATGTTGATTGTCCAGACTGTAGCCAAATCTCAACACCAAATGTGCCATCTCCGAAGCCTTGCAAATGTCCAGGATTTGTAGGACTTACCAAGAAAGTGCGTGTTGACCCACACCCAAGTTGCAAGCGACACCGCGTCTGTGATGGTTTAGCCAAAAAATGCAGGATTTGCATAAACATTTCCCATCCCAGATGGATTATTATATGCAAATATCAGCGCCTATCCAAACAACGGGCCGATCATGCGCGTCGACAGAAGGAAGCCACCTCCGCCGTCCCACATGCCATCAAGACCTCTCCCGCTTCAACTTCTCACTCCTCCACAAAAACACAACCAAAACGGAAGGACCCACTTCAAGTCCCGCCTCCACGCCTCCCAAAACAGCCAGACTGTTGTCAAACTGACGTTCCTGCTCTTCCACTAAGAAACCATCGAAACGGAGGGTCCGGCTTCACATTCCACCTCTGCGCTCTCCAAACCAACCTATTTTGCCTACAAACAAACATTCACACTCTTCCCAGACAACCGCGTCAAAGAGGAAGGTCTCCTTTACCGATCGATCTCTAATCTCCACCAAAGTCCAAACTGCCTGCAACAGATGCAGTTCCTGCAGTTGCTGGCATGTCTAGCCTGCAATCTCTGAAGACTCCTGCTACCATATCTGTGAGGATGTTTGCTCCTCCGCGTCGCCACAACATGCCTTCCGCTGTTAACAGAACAGAGGTGCCGCTTCCACCTTCCGCTACCAAATACAGCGCCTACATCCTAATGTGCTACATCTACGAGTCATTCTGTTACTACCACGCAAGACACGGTACTCCTGCCGCCTCTCGTTCCCTTTTCCCACAGCATCAGTTTTACGAGAAGCACTCGTACGGGGACTACACTTATCTGTTAAGAGAAATAGATGACTTAAACTTCAATGTAGATTTTGTTCTCTGTAATAAAGTCCTGTGCTTCGGCATGATTGGAGAGGCTACCCGGACTCCAAAAATCAAAAACCTT
>JAHWFP010135081.1:6785-17778 GCA_023313725.1 Lithobius niger | reverse complement strand
ATATAACCTGATGACGCAGGATGCTCAATCGGAATTTGTAAGAGATAGGACTTTTGTAATCCTTTAGAACTACCAAGGATTGATCAGACAAGGGTAGATCAATATCAGTTTGGAACTGCAATGATTAGGTCGGGGACTGACGTGTTACTAGACCATCATCAACTTTTATTCTAAAAAGGCAAACAATGGCATATGTGCACCTGCAATCATTTGCCACGAACATCTTCTGTAAATCCGTGTAGTTGTAACACTATCTGGGGATTAGCTAGGTGTGAAACCGCCGGCCTGGAAGGGTAAAGTGCACGATCCAACCCCAATGAAGAGCCAAGATCCTTAGAGAGTTGCAAGACCGTGGAACAGTCGAATATGACCCCTAGTAACCTTTATTGAGCCAGCAAATTTGGAGAAATCTGAATAAAAGTTCAGTGAGACATTGATTTTTCTTAGTAATCAGGGAGGAGCGGAAAGGGGAAGCTTGATTGTCAAGAGTTGGACCACTATATGGAGAGCACCAAAACAAGCAGCAACAGAACAGCAGTGGTCGATGTTGCAGTTGGAATTATCCATGGATACCCTAGGGTATCACATACCTCCTGCAACAGCATCGATAGAGAGTTCTAAAGTCATACTTACCATGAATTTCCTGTACCAAGGGTAATGAAAAAAGATGTACCAGGGTTAAAGGATCCGCACTTACTGCAAGGACGTATTGGGTTGAGCCCACGTCCAACAGCCCACTCAGTTGTTTATTTGGGACCTATGCTTGCAACCGAGAGGTTTGTGCACACAAGGATCTCAGGTGACATAGCTATCAAATGGACTCAACACCAAAGGCTCAAGAATACTATCCACCAAAATGTATTGACTCTAAGGTTGAATCTCTATCTGTGTGCATAATTTACAAATCAGAAAGTGAGTATTGTTGAATCCAAACTCGTAAATCTGATGATTCTATATTTAATTTGGAGTCACACGATCTTATAGTCAACTCTAGCCTACGTAATAGGGCGAAGGCAATCTGTACTGACATGAGTACTTCTGATTGGAATAATCTCTGAACAAAAATAGTCTTGGTAACACTTCAAATTGAGAACCATGCAAAAAAGGCTCACTGAATTCACACTAAAGACAATGGAATAAAAATCCTAAGCTACTGTTCATTTGTGGAACATTGATTGCTTTTCACATGGTTCTAGTAGGTGTGAATCCCTTAGCATTGTAATGTTGGATCAGACAGTCAAAAGGGAGCACAAAGAGCGCCTCCTCCCCAAGAACTTCACTAAGATCGACTGCCCCATATTTGACAGCCTTTAATTTGAGTGAAAGATGAGTTGAAAACACATCAGAGTAAATTAATGTTGTTCTAATGAAAGCCACAAAGTAAGTCAATTCATATTTAACATTGCAACTACTCAGCACCAACAGGGGGGACATTTCCAAAGAAACAAACCGTTTAAAACGGCAAGCTTAAGTCCGTGCATTAAACCATCAAAAAGGTATTTATATATGCAATACATGGAGGTCTGATCCACTCCAGCAAAAGCCATAACACCAGAAGGCGAGAGGACAGTCTCTATAGGTAAAAATTAACTTTCCATGACGTCATTGCATTAACGGTTGCTGACCTTCCAGCATTTTTTGGCCAGTATACAGGGTGTAACAAAAGGTCGTGTCCAAACTTAGGTGACTAATTCCTTAGGTCAAACTATGAAAATGAACAATTGTTCGAAAACTTCGTTAGTCGGTGTTAATGTAGGACTGATAATACCATAGAGGTTTTAATAACGCGAATTATTAAACGCGAACATCAGTTCTGCACAGGTCGAAACTAAAATAAGAAAACATTGTGAAATAGGAAAAGGCCGATAACAGTACCACTGGGTCAAAGGGAATCACTTAACACTGCACGAACGTGCAGCAGCTGGATTATTGGTCTGGTGCTGTCGGAATCTGTTGTCCGTATCTTACTACAGTGTTGGAGGTTTGCGTCGATTTAATAGTCCAGCTGCTGTACGTTCGGTGATATTGTGACAAGTCCTCGTCAGCAATGCGAGATGGTTCACAATAATTCGTCAAAAATCCTTCCGTGGGCGTTAGAGCAGGTTTGCAAATGCCCTGCAGACGACGTTAATTCCATGAAGTGCTGGAGTGGTTCGTAAAAATAAAAAAAAGTATAAAAGTGTTATTGTTTCCCAAAGACAACTGGTTCCTATGTGTGGTTGGGGGGTTAGCAGTTACGGTAATTGTTCCAAGTTCTTTCTCTGAACATTAATGCAGGTTTGACACCGTCGAGCCAATGAGTTTCGGACATGTTCGAAAATTCCAACGGTGGTTTTGTTTTTTCAATAGCCAGAGCGTAGGCGGAGGTGAGGAGGCGGAGATGAAATTTGGGTTCTTAATTCATGAGATAACCAAAGAATAAGACGTTTTTGGCCAAATGTTTATATGAATTATATTCTTAGTTTGACCTAATGAATTAGTCACCTAAGTTTGGACACGACCTTTTGTTACACCCTGTATAGATTGTCTCATAAAGATCAGTGTCTCAGTTTAAATTATCATTTTAAATATGCACTTCTTACGTCGAACTGAGCCTTGTAATGAAGCTTATAGACTTCCAAGGCAATTAATTAGCAAATGTACTTTTGACAACTTGAGACCAGCAGGTAAACTTGCTTACATGTTTCAAGTGATGTTTGGTATAACCTTGTGATACTAGCCAAGCTTTATAAGTCTTTTTGACCATATTCATTGTTTTCAATCCTAAATATCTACTAACAACCAACGGTAGGTTGTTCAACAGGCTGGTCTTCAAGTCTCCATACTCCAAAGCTCATCGCAACTCCATGTTCCATCCTGCAGCCGTCCCATTTTACAGTCTTGTCAATACACACCTTGTGAATACTTGTTGGGTTCAATATTATTGGCAGTGCATGTCATTAATAAATTAACGTTAAAAAACGTTCAAATTACGGATGCAATCCTTAAAAAAACTTAAAGCACTAAACGAGCAGATATAAAAAAAATGTGTAAGCCATCAGTGTCACAATAACATGTATAAAAGAATCTCCAGCATTCCAAAAATAAAGATGAAGATGTTTTTATACGTATTAGCATGATGGCTTGCATGTCCCTATCTTACATCTGTTCATTTATAGCTTTAAATTTTTTATAGCCTACATCCGTGCTTTATACACTTAAGCGTTTTTTAATCTCTCTATGAAACCATCAGCATGAACTTCAATGTTAAACGTCAAGCTTTGAAATCCTGTAGTTTCGCCCAGAATTGACAAAAACCAACGAAATTCGGTATTTGATTTTGTGTCGTAACTATTTCACTGCATCACAAATTTTAATGACAAAAATCAAACCATTCGGCTTCCACGGTATTGTCATTTCTTGTTGTTGTCCTTGTTTTTTGGACTCTTTGCTCTCACCTAGAGATCGAACCAACGAACCGATTTCCAACTTTTATAGCTTAAAATGTAGGTAGGTACTAACAAAAACAAGAGCATTTTGAATGCTATTTCAATGTGACTAAAAAATTGTGGTTGTTGTTGTTATTCTGGTTGGGGAAATATATAATTTTAAAACCCTATAGTCTCCCCCAGAATTGACATAGACAAGTGAAATTAGGTATTTGTGGTCGTGTTATAACTATTTCACTGCATTAAAAATGTTATTGACAACAACCGATCCGTTTGGCCTCCACTAAATAGCCATTTGTTCTTGTCGTTGTTGTTGTTGTTGTTGTTGATGATGATGATGTCGTTGTTGTGATTCTTTGCCCTCACTAGTACAGCTGTTAAGCAACAAAATCCTGTACATCAAACTAAAAGCATGACATTTGGTATACAAGTCCTCTTAGCAGTACAAATTGCACTTCCTATGGAAACACCTTGAGATACCCCCAAGGTCCCACTCACTCACGCCCCTATGTTCCCAACAACTAAGCCTCCGTGACAATGATGACCAAATTCTTGCTGATCAAGCTAGAAGTTTGAATTGTCGCACACAAGTCATTCTCAGCAATCACATTGAACCAGCCATGGAATACCCATGAAATAGTAAACATGGCTCCCAGTGCAGCTCCTGTTCTCCCTCCCTGAAGCTTGACCAATAAATTATTGCAGACCGAGCTAAAAGCTTAAATTGTGGCACACAAGTCTTTCTTAGCAGTACTCATCGGACCTGCCAAGGAACCCCCCATGACATATCCCCAAGGCTCCTCCCAGCACCCCCTGCGCCCCCTCTGTGAGGCTTGCCCAACGAATGATTGCAGATCAACCTAAAAGCATGAAATTAGGCACACGAGTCAGTCATAGCAGTACAATTCGAAATCATCCGCTAGAGATACTTTCCATGGCCACCCAATGCCCCCGCCAGGTCTGTGCTCCCATATCTGAGGCCTGATAAACAAATTCTTGCATATTGTGCTAAAATAATGAAATTTGGTACACAAATCTATTCTTAGCAGTACAATTTGAACAAGCTATGGAAACCCCTTAATATACCCTCCAACGCCCCCACGCCCTCTTGTGTCCCCTACACACCCAACCTTTGTGGCCTGATAACCAACAAATTCTTGCTGATCGAGCGAAATGCTTGAATTGTCGCAAGAAGTCATTCTTAACAAACACATCGAACCAGTCATGAAACCCCGATGAAATATCCACGGGGTTCGCCCCCAACGCCACTCTGTTACCTCTCCCTGAGGCTTGACCAACAATTTATTGCATATTAAAGTATATTAAAACATAGTATATTTAAGGTCGGTGATAATGTTACGAATCTCAACGGTAAAATGGGTTTTCGACAATCGCTACCTTCAAAACTGCACCAAAAAATTTACGTTAGAGATGTAGGAAGTATAGATTACAAAAATATATACATATATACATATATATACTTCAAATACGATTTTCGGGTTTCAAGGGTTGCTTTAATGTAAAAGATGTATATCATGTTTCCTGTCCAGAATAATTTGCTGAACGTTTCTGCTTCATGTTATGCTTTTGATTTGTTGATGGTTAAGGAGTTATAGCCAAAAACCGTTTTTGGGGTAAATCACCCTCTCCAAAAATGAGTTTGGTTTTGAAATTGCTCTCACAGCTATTTTTTCCCCCAGTAACCCTTCATGAGCATCCATACCCAACTTCATGCTTTTCACAGAAAGTGAACAATTCAACCCTCTAGCTGCTCTACTAATACTTGATATGCGGTGTGAACCGATCACTAATACCTGAAACAAAGAAGCGAGTTGGGTCTGTATGTATCGTACCGTGGGTGGTTCATTCGAAATTGCATCACTGGCTATCTAATAGACCGATTTTAAAGTTTTTGAAGGGTAATTAAACAACACTCACTTTTTGTAATCGAGCACATATCTGATTGTCCTGCGGGTTGGGAGTTAAAGAAAACCGAGTTATCTAACTGATTGTGCCCCCTTTGGCAGAATATACTGACAAATTCATCAGGATTCGAGTGATGGGACCGGTAACAAGAAAGATTTTTTTTCTGTTTTCTCGTTAATTTGGTATACAGTACAATTTGATCCGGCCCATAGAAACGGAAATACATACCTACAAATCAAGTATTTTGGGATGGCAGCCATTTTGAATGGCCGCTATCTTTTAATGGGGCGCAGTTTTTCTGGTCTCCTTACCTTTAGTTGATATGTACGTTGGTAACTAACGACTGACCAAGTGGCTTGCTTTTATCATCATCCGAACGAAAATCACTAGAATTTACTCCACTAAATCGATTATCACGGAATTAATTTTGGTTAAAATGTAAATATTATTGCTTTATATATATTAGTTTTATTATTGCTTTTTAATGTCTTTATAAACCAAGTCCCCTTTGCTTTGAAGTGCCTGGCAAGCACAATTTATAAAGTTATAATTATTGTCTGAATTATACTAAATGTAAAAAAAATATATCTTGCTCTGTTGCCATGGTGGTTCTTTAAAAACGTTAAGTATTGTGAAAGCTAAGTCATTGTCATCTCTATGGTTACTTAAGTGGCACTATCACCGTTTAAAAGTAGGCAGATTATGGCAAAGTGTAGTGTTCTTTAGTGGTGTCTAGCACTTGCTTGCATCATACGAAGGAATGCACACCGCCATTGATTTTAACGAACCAAACAAGCCACGACGACCATAATTATTCTATAATTCTAAGTCCTCGTGCATCTCCGTGCAAACAGTGACGGTTAACAATTTCACTACCAATAGATGGTGCTACAGTATTTTCGTTTGCTTTTCAATCGGTGATAGTGCCACCTTAATTCATAATCATTACAACAAAAACACGTTTTACAGAAATATTACGCTCATTACAAAGAAGGCATGCAAGTACTACAATACCGAAACCTTCCAGATTATTCAGGAAATCATTTTCAGTATCACGAAAAGGTAAGGACTGGGTTTGTACATCCATATTCCAGTCTTTTTCCAGGATATGAATAACTATTTTGGGGGAGGGGGAATTCATCACTGGCCCACGTTAAAAACGAAAACAGTAGAAATCATAGCACAATCGAATATGAGAGAGAAAACTAAGCCTTGCCCTTAACGCAACTTTTTACAGAATACATGCTTGTGCCCTTTATATTTACAAGAACGAAGCCTCTTTAAGATGATGTATGGCAAAAATAAATCATTTTTAAAATTTCCCAGCATGGTTCCTTGAAAATTAGTGTCAGTAAATTTCTGGCTTTTCCATCCCATTAGTAATGCTCCGAATTCCAGAACGTTCATGACCTGTAAAATGGCCAAAATGGCTAGCAAGAATGCCCCAAAATCATAAATAAACACCACTCCTGTAAAGGAGCAGAAAGTAAGATTCTTACCAACGCACTAGTTCTTGGTAAAAGATCCGATTATGAGGGCAGTATTACAGAGAGTATTGTCATGTAAGCAAATTATTATCCACAATCTATTCTATTGTTTTATTTTTTCGTTCTCTGTTACAAATTTTCTGCAGATTTTAAAACACACTTCCGATTCCTAGTTTCAAGAAAGAAAACCACAAATACATGAATACAATAAGTGTCCCAGTGCATTACTTTCTATTTTGTCCAAGCTATCAAAAAGGCTACGAAAAACAAACTTGTTGCACGTGTTGAAAAATCAACATGATTAGCCGCAATCAGTGCTGATTTGTAAAGAGCTGAAGAAAAGAACAGGCTGTCCTTTTCCAAAATTTTACTATTTTGGACTAGGACATAATTGTTGCAGGTATTTGTGGGTGGAATTAGCATCTTCCCTTTCTACACTTCTCGTCTGACTGGATTATCGGCTGTGTTAGGCTGTTATTTACTTATGTCCTTTGTTAACATTTTTTCTTTTAACCTTGTTCTGATGAAAGTGGTGATTTTTCTCCTCCGTAAAGTAGTGTTTCTTATAACAATCACTCTCGTTAGAGTGAATGACCCTTACCTTTATTGTTGGTTGAACGTCACAAGGACTTTTTTTCTCTCTTTTGTGGTGTTTGTCAACAGTTGCTCTCTTCTGTCTTTCTCCTCAATGTATAGAGGAGATTGCTATCTTTTGACTTTCTCCCCATTAACAGTATTGCAACCATCATGCACTTATCAATTCCCACATTGTTTATGCCCTTTTTGATGGCGGAACTTTATTTTCGTTTTCCTTTTAAAGAGGATGTATATTTTTATGTGTTTTTCTGCAACATTTGGCAGAAAAATTGTCTTCATGCCACACATAGGCTTTATTTTCACTTCATTCATGGATGACAAGCTTATTCATATCATTAAGATGCCAAACAGTTACGATAGTTCTACTTTCGCCCAGGAATGGGGACAGACAAGATGACCGCTCCCATGTAAACCAGAAGCGGAAATGCCTCCATTTTGAATGATACTTCCTGGCCGCCATTTGGGGTGTTCCATATAAAATTTGACCATTTTGGGGTTTTGTGAATAATTTTCTCCCGGTTGGCCTTAGTTTTCTCAGTGGGAATTTTTCGCTACTTTATTATTTTGTTTTATTTTATTCTTGTAATCTATACTAACTTTATCTATAACGTAAATTTTGTTGGGTCAGTTTAGAAGGTAGCTCTTGTCGAACACCCCTTTTACCTTTGAGATTCGTAACATTATCCCCGATCTTAAATATACTAGGTTTTATTAACCATTTAGAAACGGATGGTATTGAAAGCTCTATCACGCCAGCAACAACATCATTAGGTCTCGTCTTGATGGTTCTATATACGGAACCGTTTTACTTGTCTAGCAGAGTAGGGGGTAAGTCTACCGATTTGTAACTAATTCTACATGTGAATTCGTGCCACACTAACGTCTTCAGTGTGCGGTTGAAACGATATACCACACTCGCCTTGCTCTCATAGTATGTGTAGTAGTGATTGATGCCCAGTCTTTGCATCAGAGGGGAGAAGGTCAAGTTGAACAATTCCGTACCTTCGTCCAATTGTACCAGTCGAGGTCGAGTCCATACCATTATTCTCTTAAAGATGGTAGTAACATCGTACACGGTCTTTGATTTAATCGGTTCTGCTCGAACGAACTTACTGTACACGTCTGTCTGAGTGAGCAGGTACTTGTAGCCATAGTTTATGCGACAGTACGGTATACTCTCGACAAAATTTGTCTGCCACAGGTCGTCTACGAATGATGCCTTGGTCTTATGCGTAGGGTAATGACGCCTGTCCAGATTGTGGAGTTCTTTGGCTAAAGTCTCCATTTATTAACGTTTTTACCATTTATTTATTTAGTTTTATTGACCCATTCCCAATTTAACTTTATCCTTCATACCACCGTCCACAGCAGTGGTTGCTACTCGCTCGCTCAACCCCACTCTGGTAAGGGAGAAGATGATATTCTTGGCTGCCCTGTCGTAAACCTTGCTTGAACTGCAGACCTCGTATTTACCCTTCAACAGGGAGCATTTATTCAATGTTGTGACGATAACTGGATATACGATACCGGTAAATAGCTTACACTTCAAGTAATACTTGTTGATTTAATTTAGCTTTTACTTGTACAATTTTTTGTTTATAAAGGGTCACAGTCCTTTTCGAGCAACCGGTGACTAGATGGATGTCCCCTACGAAAAAAGGCAAGCACCCGCTTAATTTACTGACACAACTAAGGTGCATAATCTGCAGTCCAGCACTCTGCGGCAAGACGTATCTGACTCTTAATCTCATCTTTAACTATGGTTGACTATACTACGACAGACTTTACGTGTGTCCCGAGACCCAGCTTCAGAGCAAGTATGAACGGCAACAAGATCGTGTTTTTATTCGATGATTGCATGACAGAAAAGCAGCACAAGATTGAGAGATATTTCGCCTACGGACGTCACGCTAATGTGGACATGATTTACCTGTGTTATACCTATAGCAGGAAACCTAAGCGTGTGATACGAGACAATGTTAACATCCTGATTCTGTTCAGACAAGACGATACCAACCTTAAACATGAGTACAGCAACCAGTAGGGTGAGACTTGAGTTTCGATGAGTTCAGGGAAATGAGTGGAGGGTGTTGGAATTCTGACCCACACGGATTTCTGACTATTGACAAGACCAAGCTGTTGAAGGTGACAGATGCATGCTGGATTAGACGGGGAAATGTGTTGGCTTAACAAGAATTTGTGTTATTGTTGACATGAACGAGTGTTGGTGTCAACGAGAAGAGTGTTGGTGTCAACGAGAATAAGTGTTGGTGTCAACGAAAAGAACGTTGGTGTCAACGAGAACAAGAATCGTGTGACACGAACAAGAGTTGGTGTCAACAAGAACAGAAGCTCAAAAAAAATTTTTTTTTCGTGTAAATAAAAGGTAAAAGTTTAATTTTTCTAAAATTAAGTACTAATAAACAACAAAGAGCTTAAACCAATACGAGGCCTTAATACAACGTCTCAAACGTAAATTTAGGGATGCCAAGCTGGAGAAGGTTACAGAGTCTGTGCATTTCACGAAGATATTCAAACCGGTAACAGATCCTATCAGTGACCAGAAGAAACTCTACGCTAAGGAGAGCAAGGAGGCGGCCGCACAACATCAGCTTCAGATCAAAGAGTTGTTATCTAAGCAAGTCTGCAGAAACAACACACACAGCACAGGGGAAAACTTAGCAATATTCAGAGGGCTTTGGAAGCAGCAACTGAAGAGTCAGAAGACTCAGATTCCAAGGTCGCTTTTAATGCCGGAACTATAAGATGGCTAAGTAGCTCCGTAGGTACACTAACCCCCGCCTCGCTCAAGCTAATCAAAGCCAGGACTCTGAGCGCCGAATGAGAAACTTGAAAGAAGAAACTTCTTTGCTCAACACCCAGCAACTTGGCCCGTTAGCTACCGTGTACTTGAGCATGTTTGTCACTTGAGGAAACCCTAACGGACCCCACTTTTGGTATAAGGTACGACCCGGACACGAACCAATATACGACAGTATCCTTGGAAGTAGATCCATAGACGACGACTTGGTGGGAGGAAAACGTTACCAGGGGTTCGACGAACTTTAGCAGCTAAACATGTTAAAAAATCCGCAAAAACCGAACGAGGATCACCCGAGTGTGTTGGATTATTACGACATTCTTAGGAGAAGCAACACAGTCTACCGTCATTACAAATACGCTAGATTCATCAAACCAGTGTTTGGCAAGATCCAACAATAACAGCAACAACAACAACTGCCAACTCGATAAGGGGATGGGTACTGGTTTTACAAAGATCCTTAGGAACTTTGCAAAAGATTGAAACTAATCAGGCCTTTGAAGGATATGGAAAACAATAATCTGGACGAAGTGATTGTGCCCTTTTACGCGGAGTTGAAAGCTAATGGTCTTTTGTCGGATGACAAGCAAAAGGGTCACCAATAGGATTACAGCCATAGATCTACAGTGGGGAGTCGTAGGCAGTAAAAATTACGATCATGGAAACAGTGCCTCTAATTTTACTCACTGGGGTGGGTTAGGCTTGGAGTGTGTGAGGGCCAACCCGGACTTTGT
>JAHWFP010135038.1:59570-93984 GCA_023313725.1 Lithobius niger | reverse complement strand
GGAATCGACCGACAACGACGACCCCTTCGAGGAAGGACCTGGACTCATCCATTGGAAACAATTCGCTGGTTTCGTGCACAAACACCTTAAAGAAACCAGGTTCTGCAAGGAAGCGACCCCCGTGGAACTTAATCTGGAGGACCCGCCGCTCGAAACACTCGCGAATTCGGGGGCGACCAAGGACCCACCCCTCCACCTTCCTCAATCGGCGGTTGGTTTCCGCCAGTTGCTAAACGCGGAGTCTCTCACGCGGAAGGGCGGACAACCAATTTCGATTTCAAAACCTCTCCCCCCCCACGATCCGGCTATGACAAAATTCTTCTTCAGGTCGACGGGAAAAGGTGCCCCATCCAAGAAGCGGTATTCTACGTTCCCTGAGGCGGAGTACTTCCCAGAGAAAATGAACCTTGAGTTGGACTCTACCATTCGGACCCCGCAGTTCATCCGCACACCAATGCAACAATTCGACGAGGACGAGATACTCCTACGTTGCAGCATTCGCGCTAACTCGCATGCGGAACTTGCCTACTCCGCATCTACGGCAGCTCTCAAGAACCTCGTAACTGAAGTACCCTCTCTCAGGGAAAATCAAACTGTAAAGGAGTGTCTTCATATGATGAAACGGGCCTCGTCGTTTCAACGGGACAGCCTGAACTGGTCATCGCGGCTCCTTTTAAACTCGGTGTTTCGGAAGAGGGATGCACTGCTCGAAACGGCGTCAAACATCCCCACGGACGTTGCCGGCCAGTTACGGTTAACACCAATTCACGGGTCGACGGAGGTGTTCGGAGGAAAACTACTTCAACTAGCACCAGAACTGAAAGAGAAGACCAGACCACCCCACGCGGGGACTTCGGGCACCAGAGGGAATCGAATGAGGACCAGACCTTCAAGCAGGAATTTTCCCAACTACCCGCACTACACCCAAGATGGTAAGGAGAGGGGCTTTGGGAGAGGTGAGAGGAGAACGGACCTGCAGCCCTTTCGAGACAATCCCGGGCAACAGAGAAGCAGAGGACAAGGAGGGGGACAGAGAGGTAGAGGCGCGTCCCGAGGGAGAGGGAGGAGAGCCAGCAGCAAACCTTGACGCCCACCCCGGGCAGTCTCTCCCCACTCACTGTCAGGTGGGGGGGAGACTGGCGAAACACCTCAGCAACTGGGAGAGGATTACGGACGATGCATTCATCCTGGACACAATCAAGTTCGGGTATCACCCCCCCCCCCCTAATCTCGTCTCCAAGGCTCTCCGACAAGGCGCCTGGGATGGCGTGTCAGACCGTCAAGACCCCGGAACTCCGCATGGAGGTGGAGAAGCTTCTTCTGAAAGGGGCCATCGAGGAATCTCCTCCAGGTTCCAAAGGCTTCTGGAGCCCGGTGAGGGTCATCCCGAAGAAAGGCGGGGGGACCCGGCTGATTTTCAACCTTCGTCTGCCGAATCGCCATATCCTGAAAGAGAAATTCAAGATGGAGACGATCGGGAGGATTCGCGAGGCACTGCGGAGCAAGGAATACACGGTCTCTCTAGACCTCGAAGACGCGTACCTCCACGTCCCACTACACCCCGCAGTTCGACACCTCTTCAGGTTCCTGTGCGAAGGAACATCGTTCCAATTTACAACCCTGCCATTCGGGTTGTCTACAGCGCCGCAAGTCTTCACCCGGATCCTGCGTCCTGTTCTCGCGACACTTCACCAGGAGATGATAAAAGTACACGCGTACTTGGACGACTGGCTACTCCGCCACCTGTCGCCGAACGTGCTTATAGTCCAGATGAACAGGTGCGTACAGTTGTTTCACGCTCTCGGACTGGGGATAAACTGGAAAAAGTCAAGACTTACCCCCAGCCAATTATTCGTGTTCCTCGGGGTAGATTTCAACTTGGTAACGTGCAAGGTCCGGCCCTCACAAGAGAGAGTGGAGAAAACAGTAGCCTCACTACGGAACCTCCACGCCAGGACGGAAACGTCAGCAAAGGAACTCGCATCGACAATCGGTATGTTAGATTCCAATGCAACATTGGTACCACTGGGCCGGTGGAGAGTGAAACCCATCCACTGGTTCAGAAAAGAAGAATGGAACCCAAGGCAGTCTTGGAACGACGTGATACTTCTTCACGAATTCCCAGACATGACATGGTGGATGTCAACGGAAAACCTCCAGGTGGGTGTACCTTTGAAGGAAGAACGTCCGGAGTTACTCCTATTCTCGGATGCGTCATCCACAGGGTGGGGAGCCCATCTAGGAGATTGGACAGTGGCAGGAATTTGGACGCCAGCGGAATGCGGTCTACACATCAACGTGTTGGAATTGAGGGCTGTCAGGAACGCAGTTCACTGTTGGAAAAAGGAAATCTCGGGAATGAACATCGGTGTGATGTCCGACAACTCTACAGCGGTAGCCTACATCCGTCGGGGAGGGGGGACACACTCCAAAACCTTGATGCAGGAGACGTCGCTACTAATGCAACTCTGCGAGGACTTCAGGATCACTCTGATACCCAGACACATTCCAGGGAGGCTCAATGTTTGGGCCGACGAGCTCTCCAGGAAGAACGAAATGCCAACAACGGAATGGAAACTCGACCCAAATGTGTGTCTTGGTCTTTTTGCAACATGGGGAACCCCGATGGTCGACCTATTCGCGACAAGAAACAACTCGCAGTTGAGGAACTTTGTGTCCCCCTTCCCGGACCATCTAGCATGGGCGACAGATGCTTTTTCCATTCCATGGAAAGGGATGGATGCTTACGCGTTCCCACCTTTCTGCCTTCTCCAACTCGTTCTGAACAAGATCAGAGAGGATTCAGGTTCATACATTCTTGTTGCACCGTTGTGGCCAGCCGCGACGTGGTTCCCAGACCTACTAGAACTGGCGAAAGAAGATCCGATTCATCTCCCTGTAACCCCCCGATTCCTGTCTCAAAACCGCGGGAGGACGATCCACCCGTCCCCAGAGGTGCTTCATCTTCACGGGTGGAGACTTTAAGGGGACACCTGACGCGTGAAGGTTTCTCAGAGGAGGTCACGAACAGACTCCTTCAGTGCGTCCGGAGCTCGACAGTTAAGATGTATGAAAGCAAATGGAGACGCTGGTTCAAGTGGGCGACTGAACAAGGCTGTGACCCATGTGACCCCCCGGTGGTGGCATGGTCACAATTCCTGGAAGAACTGTTTCAAAAGGGCCTTTCCCCAACTTCCATCAAGGGTTATCGGGCAGCAGTAAACTCCGTGCTGACCTGCTTAGGCAAGTCGTCCGTCGGAGCGGACCCTAGGATCTCGCAAATGATCTCATCATTCGAGAAAGCGAGACCGAGGACGAAGAAGTTGTTCCCTACATGGAATCTCCCTCTTGTGTTGGATAGTTTGACAAAACCACCTTATGAACCACTCCATGGTGCGAATGCCATGCTTCTTACTCAGAAGACGGTGTTTTTAGTGGCACTGGCGTCGGCAGCACGCCAAAGCGAGTTAGCAGCCTTCGCAAGAGACGATGGGTTCCTTCGTTTCGCCAGGGACTGGTCCTCAGTCTCTCTGGTCTTCCCGGCTTGTTTCCAGGCGAAGAATTCCAGACCGGACGTAGCACAGAAACCCGTTGTGATCCACGCCTTGGGGACGAAGAAGTCTGGAGAACGGAGCAGCGAACCACAATGCCCAATAAGAGCGCTCCGATACTACATTGACAAGACTTCAACATCATTGCAGACAGTAAGACAAAGAACGGGTTACACACCGCTGTTTCTCGACGTCGACTCGGCTTCAGGCGAAGTATTAAACAAGAGGGTAACCCCCTTTAAACTTGGAAGCTGGATATGCCAGGTGATCAAGAGGGCGTACGAACTGAGCCCGGAACACCCGGACGTCCCAAGTACGATTCGGGCACATGAACTCAGGGCGCTATCGGCCTCATGGGCATACGGATGCGGGACCCCGTTAGACGAAGTTGTAGCAGCGGGATCGTGGAGGAGCAGGAACACCTTCATTAAGCATTATCTGAGGGAAACCTGCGGTGAGAGTGGACGTAGCGTAGTCGAACAGCACGTGGTCGCCGGGTCAAAACAAAACCGGCAGACGACAGTGCGGAAGACCGTTCAGTGACAGACGGACACAGGTGGATAGGATGTTGGCAGTGCGCTCTGAGAATTGCGGACACGAGAGAGAAACGCACACCAGACGACAGCCACATCACATCATTTCGGCAGGCAGAAAAACCATAACGCCGAAAACCAAAGGAAGAAGGAGGGAGGAGACTCGAACATCCAGACAACACATGAGGTGAGTTGACTGAGTAAGGTTATTGGACTTAGTGAAAAAAAAAAAAAATTTTACTTTGTACTTACCCCTTCTCGTTAGTTGCCCGCCGCCTTTCCGACAAAGTCAGCATGTAGACTGGAGGTAAGTATTTTGCAGATAGTAAGAAATGACAATTTTAACTTGTTAAATTAGTTTTTACTATCATAAAAATACTTACCTCCAGTAGAACCCGCCCTGCCTCCCCGCTAACGAACAAGAAAGGTTCAAAAAGCGAATGGGGTTTTCCCCACGAGGCAGGCGGCTGCAGCGCCAGCGCTGGTAGCGCGCCTAGCGGGAAAAGAGGGCAACTGACGTTGAAATTCATAAATTCAGGATTTATGGGTGGTTGAGCATGGGAAAAGAAAAATTAAACGAATTTAGCATGTAGACTGGAGGTAAGTATTTTTATGATAGTAAAAACTAATTTTAACAAGTTAAAATTGTCATTTTTGCGCCATGTGCTCGCCGATTTATTTTTGCCATCCTGCAAATAATTTGTGTAATCCCCTATGTCATGCAGTAGGGACGTTTCTACGAACATTCAGTAGTCATTCCAGCTCGAAATTGCACAGTTTTACGTAATTTTGCTGATTATTTTTGTGAACTTTCCTTCTTTCTTGAGTGCGTATGAATACGAACGCTTAGCTTTCAGTGATGCGACTTCGCTTACTGGTGCATCCTCCATGTTTTTTTTCCTTTGTCTGCGATCGGCAACGCGAACTCTTTGAAAAGTACGAACTTGATTTTACATATTTATGTCTGCAACTTTTTATCTTTAATGGATGTCACATTAGAGTGTTACTATGCAATACATTAGTGGTACTGCATGGAAATTAGTGCCATTTCCACTAATGTTACGAAATCCAAATGTGAATTGGGAACTATTTTCTGTTGTGCACGTAGTCAACGCGTATCGCTAGGTAGTGCAGCGGCATGGAAGATTCATTCATGTTGTCAGATGCAGCGATAGGTGGTGTCGTTGTTGATAAAATGGCGGCCCCCAGTGAAATACGACTTTTGACTTTCTGTCACCGATTTCAAGTGCTTTTGGACTGAATAAATTAACGGATGTTATGTGGCCAGCACGGGAATCAGGTAATGATAGTGTTGATGAAGGCAATAATGATTTGCACCAATCTGAATTGTGTGATGACGATTCTGATACCAACGCAATTTTACCTCCTAGTAACGATGATGTAAATAGTGCTTCTTCTGTTCATAACTCTGTTGTACTTACAGTGGATCAGCAGATTGATAGGCTGACTGATAAATTAAAGCAACAGGAGCAATTAATGCAAAAATTTGCGTCTGAACTGCAGAACCAGGGTGTTAGGCTGGATTCTTCTTTGAGTGCTGTTAAGGAAACAACTGCAGACGTACGAGAAAGTTGTTGATGCAAGAATGGATAAGAATGCTCAAACTTTGCAACAATCTTTTACTGATAAAATTGATGCTTCTCACTCCAACATGAGAGCTGAGTTTCAGAGTATTGTTGATACAATTTTAGCTGCTATTCTGCTGCTCCACAGAATTTGACTGTTAATAGTAGTGTTCCTGTTAGCAATACTTCTAGTATACCTCAGACTGTTCCACCCATGTCAAGTGTAGCTCCAATCTGTACCAATTTCATCGATTGGGTCGAACAAATCTCTTACTAGTAGTTTGTTAGGCGTATTACACAAGTGTGTGGCTCCATCTATGATGACCTAAACAACTGTTAGTACACGTGTTAGTCCTAGTACCATGATTGTTACTTCTTCAAATGTTGCAAGTACACCGATTGTTAGTGCTTCGCAGGTAAATGCAACCAACACTGTACCCAGTAACTATGTGGCTCCATCTATGACCACATTACCTGTTTCAAATTCAGTTTCTTCTGCTGTAACTGTCACTACGCCTATACCGAATGTAGAACTGTCTTCGCAAGCTTCTACTGTTGTTGCTCCTGCAGATGCTTCACCATTGTCCATGGCTGCAGCTTTTTCTCAGGCATTAAGTACGATTCACATGCTTCCCCCGCAGTTAAACCCAGAAACAAGGCTTGAGGAATGGATCGACCGCATGGATGTTTATGTATGTAAAATGCAGCTGGAAGGTGTACCGCTACATACTTTTCTTACTTTTCATACTTTTCGCTCGGTGCTCCTAGGGAAGTACAAGGAGTGGTGGGACGCTTATGAAACCCCGACTTTGTCTTGGGCTGACGTTAAATCAGTTTTTCGTGAAGATTTTATGCAGTATAAATCTGATGGCATTCTTTTGATGGAGAGACTGGCTTGAAACCACTGGGAGAAGTCACCCTCACAGTAATGATCAACGGACGTCACACGACCGTTGACTTTGTGATCTTCAAAGACCTTGGCGATAATTGTATCTTGGGAACAGATTACTTGATGAAGTCAGGTCTTGTTCTCGATGTAGCTAACAGAAGAGCCTACTTCAATACGAACTTCAACGCACCTTTCCCGCTCAGAGAATGGTACAAGGGCAAGGACGCGTCCTGTAACAGTACACCGATGTGGAAGATTACGACATCATCCAGCGATGATGAGGGATATTTTAATGTGATGACACCTCAACAGTTCTTGCAACTCGACGAGATGTTGGACAAGAATGCAGACATTTTTCCTGGAAGATGGGTGTCCAACTTAACCAAGCACCGTATCAAGGTCAGGTCAGAACCTCGACTTATTGTAGCCAAGTACCATCGTCAATCGCCGCAAATGAGGCGCGAGATGCAGAAGATGACACGAAAGCTGGAAAGGGAGGATAAGATTGAACCTTCAGAGAGGCAATGGGGAAGTTTGTTCTTCATGAAAAGGAAGACTGATGGATCCTTCCGTCCCATTTTGGACTATCGCATGCTGAATGATCAGTTGGGGAACGGTAGCTACCCTATGCCTCGCATAGAGGAGATGCTCGAATTCCTAGCAGGCAAAATGTATGTGTCAGTGCTAGACGGACATTCTGGCTTTCACCAGATACCCATTGCGAAGGAATCGAGGGATTGCACGACTTTCATTTGTAGTGAAGGCGCTTGGAGATGGAAATGTTTGCCTTTTGGTTTGAAAAACTCCTTGGCAGTGTTTCAGAGGACCCTGACCAAGGCACTGGGAGACTTGATAGGGACAGTGTGTGGACTTTATGTTGATAACATAATTGTAGCCACTGCTTCCTGGGAAGAACATCTTGCTGCCATCGAGAAGATCTTCAGCAGACTTGGGCAACACGGTTTCACGTTGAAACGGTCAAAATGTAACTTTTGCCTGCTAATAATGACAGTCTTGGGAGTCACAGTTGCAGCAAGAGGAATCCATCTAAAAGGAGAGCATATTGCTGCTGTCACGAACTACCCTCGACCAAAAGACGTGAAAGGTTTACAACGTTTTATGGGTTTGGCAAATTATTTTCGAAAATTTGTCGGGAATTTCTCGACCATAGTCAGACCGATGACATGCCCGTTAAGGAAGACTGAGAAGTTACTGTGGTCACCGGAAGCAGAAGAAGCCTTCTAGACTATTAAGGTGAGGATTGTCAACTCGGATGCATTGCAGTTACTGGACTACTCGCAACCTTTTCAAGTCGAGACAGACGCAAGTGATAAAGGCATCGGAGCGATGATCACGCAAGAGAAGAACGGCGTACGACGTGCGATAGAATTCTGCAGTAGAACTCTTAGCGACAGAGAGCGTAACTACACGACTTTCGAAAAAGAGGCTCTCGCGGCTGTGACAGCGACTGACCGCTGGCGACATTATCTTGAAGGAAGCATTTTACGCTGCTGACCGATTGCGAAGCGTTAAAATGGGCCTTGAGTAACAAGCACAACACAGGAAGGACTGCACGTTGGGCTTTGCGTTTGCAAATGTTCGACTATACAGTTTGTCATCGTCCTGGGAAAACAAACATCGTGGCTGACGCTTTGTCTAGAGCACCTTTGCCGATGTTTAAAATCAGGCTGCAACCGAAGCTACCTGTCGACAGCAAAGACTCGTTGCATGCAGAACAACGCAAAGACCCGGAAATCACGCTCGTGACTAAGATTCTCACATCACCTTTGGATACCAAGAAGGATGTCTCTGCGAAGAAACTCGACCATGTACAGAATAACTTTCAGATTCATGATGGTGTGGTGTAGTATGAAGACAAATCTTTCAAGGACAGAGGAAGAAAGTTTGACAGACTACCGATTTATGTACCCCGCACCCTTCTTCACTCTTTCCTCTCGGAACAACTTGATGCTGTTCAATCCGGTTACCTCGGCATTGCGAAAACAATGGAGCGACTGAGATCCATAGCTTTCAGGGATGCGAAACATTACATTCGATCCTGCCACCAATGTCAAGTATCAAAGCCTACCCCGCAGACGAAGAAAGGGAAGATGGTTCCAGTGATACCGACGGCACCAATGTTGCACTTAGGAATCGATTTTGTTGGTCCCATGCCTGCCACTACCCAAGGGAACCGCTACGTACTCTCGATAGTTGATTACTTTACCAAGTGGGTATGGTTTGTGCCCACTCGCCATGCCACAGCTAGAGCACCAGCAGTACATCTGTTCAAAGAAGTCGTCAGAAACAGGCCCACCGCAGGTACTTATCTCGGACAACGGCCCAGCTTTTGTGTCGAAGTTCATTGAGGAGTTAGCAAAGTTGACTAACATTGAATTACGAAAGATCTTTGTGTACCACGCCCAGTCAAACGCAACAGAGAGAGTTAATCGAACACTGAAGAATTTCATAAGATCATACGTTGGTATGAAACACAACGCATGGGGACCGTTGTTACCCAACTTGGAAGTTGCCTTGCGGAGCAAGTACTGGCAACACACCATCCTTTCTTGTGTATGGACAAGACCCTTGGTCTGTTTCGAAGTTAGTATGTCTTCCGACCCAGAAACCCAACCAGACCCTTGATGCGTACTTAGAGGATTATCAACGTCACCTTGATAACGTTAGAGACCTTGCTAGAGCGCACTTGCAATAGGCTGCGAGGAAGTGCAAGATCACCTATGACGCCAGACGAAGAGACTACCACTTTACCGTGAATAAGCTCGTGAAATTGAAGGCTCACCTGAAATCTGATGCTTCGAAACGCATATCGAAAAAGTTTATCTTCCGCCGTACGCATTCTTCAACGAAAGCGAGACCTCAACTATATAGTGCAGAACATAGATAATTTGAACGATATGCGGACTGTCAATGTCGTTGATCTAGAGCCGTATTATGACCCAGTGAGCATGATGGACGAATATGGTGATGAACGACGCCTTGAGGAAGAAATGAAACCCTTTTTCCACCCCGATATCGCAGACATTGTCTGTGGTACAAAGACTTTGCCTGTGAAGAAAGTCTACCCTAGTGACATTCCCATACCTTTGGACGACCCAGCCGATAAGCTACAGAGAGGCAACAAGTATGTTTGGCAAAAGAACCGCGAATTCGACTGTTTACCCTACTGCAGGATAGGTGAGGAGGTGAAATTTTTTCACGAGGATTGCCAACGATGGGAAACCAGAATTTGAAGGACCCTTCAGAGTTGTGAAGCGCCTAACTTAGTTCCTTTGCAGTCTTCAAAGTTTGACTGATCCCAATGATTTGCGTAATCAGATTGCCGTTCTGTCGGTTTCAAGCTTCTAAAGGAAGCCCGGTTTCCAAAAATCGATTGGTTTGAGACCCAGCACCAACCAACCAAAACTTGTGGTTTTCTTAACTTTTTTTTTCTTCATCGGCGAAATAGACCTATTTTTCAGTCAAACATAAAATTGGTGTGTCTCCTGCAAAACTGGATCAATTCGATCGGGGTTTCCACCATTTAATAGGTCTTTTAATTTTCCAACTTTTTGCAGGAACAGAAAATTTTTACAATCCTCATTCAATTTTTCTTGCCGGGCAGACAGGTAGTAGTAGCAAAACTATGGACTTAGTAGGCTCGTTTAAACTTTAACTTGAATATTTTGGAACTTATTCAAAATTTTAGATTTTTATTTTTAAATTGACAGGTTCGGTCATCGTGATATGCAGGGAGTTAGGCCGTCGGCATTCTAGACCAAACCACTCTGCATAATTAAGAATACCAATGGTCTCTTACTAAAAACCCAGCTTTTAATGTTTTAAAAAACTTTAAAAAAATTTTTTTTTTTTTAAACTCGTAAACGGCAACAGTTAGTTTTCACCAACTACGTCCAGTAACAATGAAGCAGTTAGGCCTTGAGTGACAGAGCTCTGTTAACTTGTAGGTAGCGGGGTGTTGGATTTCTACAGTATTGCAGGATACTTGCTTTTTATGTAAAGTTCTAGGTTGAACAAACAAACTTTGATTCTATTTAAAATTCAATTACTTTCTCTGTAGAGTAAATTATTGCCGATTTCTTGTAAATCTTGGAATTTAATATTATTGATTTTTATTGAAACTCAAACTGCTTTAATGTCAAGCCAATGTCTGACTAAGTTTCATTTTAAACTTGTACTATCGAATATTCATGCACTGTAAATTGAGAATAACTACTTGTCATTAAAACCAAGAACAATTGCCAACGTTTTTATTTTTTGTTGACTAATAGCAGGTTTGTTGCGCTAGTCAATTAACTGCCTTAGAACCAAGATTCGCTATTAAACCTACCTGGTGGCAACTGTAACCATTTTGGGATATACCATTTTGGGTCCAATAGTCCATTGCACCCCACCAAAAGCCCTACAGAATTAGAATTAGGTACCTGACTCATAGGACTTTGTTTTGTCCCGAAGATGGGGGCCGGCCATCCACTGAGTTAGCGTGAGGCAACCTGCCCCCTCAACCCCCAGAAATAAAATTTAATTTTTCTCCTGTGAGAAATAGACATTTGGTTCCAAAAATGGGAATATATGCACAACGTCATAGCCGAAAACGGCATGCTAATTGGATAAATGGTATGCGTTTTATTGCATCTTCATATAGCCCCCACGCCCACATGAGGCTTCCCTGCACGGTGCAGGACTGAGAATACACACCTGACAAATAGGACCAAGGTTTGTCCCTAAGATGAGGGCCACCGCATGAGCTTGCATTGGGGTGCCAGGCCCCCTTCAAACCTCAGATGCAAAGTTTATCATGTTCCTTAAACTAAACAGAAAAAAACACCCCTTGATTGGGAACATCTCAAGAAATAAGCTATTTCCACCCCCTCCCCCCCAGCCCATTGTGATCAATCGTTATCAATTGACGAATAGGCATAGGTGATAGTGCCTGCGCTCTTTAATTTATGGGAGGTGTCAGGAATCAACTGCCCAACCCAGGGGTATTAGTCATGATTATTGTAGGGAACGGAAATAAACTTGTTGAGTGGGGCAGCGTTGTAGCGGCACTGTCTTTCCTACTGGTGCTTGAGACAGAACTGCTAGTCTGGTGTGTTTGCGGTTTCAGTCTTAACTTCACTAGTGTCCGTTTTACTTTTGCGGAGTAAAAACACTGCTCATTTCGACTTCAAGTTGGGGTAAAGATAAGCGTCCTAATTAAAGGTTACTATAAGCTAAACTAAGTTCATAGTCGCTGCCACCAACGGTGGGTCTGTGAATTGGCTTACTTTCCTAGGTTTCCTAGGTTTACCAGGTCGTTCCACTACTATACAATTGCTACTTAGTCTTGACAGGTGGACCTCGGCCATAGATATTGGGGTGCCATCTGATATTGTTTATTTCGATTTCTCCAAGGCTTTTGAATCTGTGGTTCATTCCAAGTTACTTTTCAAACTTGAGCAATCTGGTTTCGGCGGCCGTCTCATTAATTGGATTTCGTCCTTCATTGCGGGCAGAACACAGCAGGTCCGAGTTGGTAACTCGGTTTCCTCCCTACTACCGGTCATTAGTGGTGTTCCTCAAGGCTCTGTCCTGGGCCCACTCCTTTTTGTAATATTCTTAAATAATTTAAGTAGTAGCAATGCATCGACTGCCCTCTCGAAGTTTGCTGATGACCTAAAGCTTGACTCACCAATTATCAGTGAGAGCGATTGTGACTCGTTTTCACACGAAGTTGCATCGGTAGTAGGATGGTCTATAGAATGGCAGCTGCCGATCTCAATACCCAAATGCAAAACTATGCGTTTGGGAAGAATGAATCAAAACAGAACCTATCCATTAGACATGCACGTTCTACCAAATTTTGATGTAGTTAAAGATTTGGGCGTCTGGTTCTGTAATGACCTTAAGTTTGGTGTTCACTGGACCAAAATAACTGCGGCTGCGTATAAACGCTTAGCAATTGTAAAACGCTGCTTTTCAGCCGGGGACCTGAAGATTAAAGTTTGGGCATTTAAGGTCTTTGTGCGTGCGATATTGGAGTATGCTAGCCCAGTTTGGTCGCCTTTCCTTTTGCAAGATATTGACCGGATTGAGTCAGTTCAACGTAGGTTTACGAAGTCACTCCCTGGATTGCGAAACGTCCCTTATATTGAACGCCTTCGAATAACAGGCCTTGAGTTACTTGAGCTTAGGCGCCTCAAGACTGATCTTATCCTTACGTACAAAATTGTGCACGGGCATCATCCATTAGCACTTACTTTTTTCGACCCATCCAATACAAATATTACTCGAGGCCACTCATTGAAGCTAAATCGACAATCTGCACGATCAAATACCCGAAGTAACTTTTTCTCTTTGAGGGTAATTAAGCCATGGAACTCATTACCAGAATCAGCAGTATCATCAAGTACAGTTCAGGGCTTCCGCAGAATTTTAAATACACAGAATCTTGTGAGATTTTTACATCGTAGCCCAGAGTGGTTCTAAAAATGCATTTTGGGTCCCTAAATTTACTCCCCTTTCCACTATCTATGCTGTTCTTTTTACTCTTTATATTTTTTTTTGTTTCCTCAAGCTGTTTTTAAGATTTTGATAAGCTTTTAAATTATTGATATGATACCTCAAGCAAATTATTTTAAATCATTTTTGTTTTGAATAACTTTTAGTCTTTATTTGTCGCATTAATGTAAGCGATTTTTGTTTAGGCTTGCTGTTAGTGACCATTCAGTCCTTGCTTGTCCTGTTGCTCAAGCAACAAAGCTTATTATTATTATTATTATTAAATAAGATGGGTTTTCATTATTTAATTACCTCAAATTAACGTCAATTGCTGGGAAACAAAACTGTGTCTTAAACTCCTGGCAAGTTTAAGTAAACACTATATCGGTAACTAGTTGAAATGCTTTACAACAAGAAGGCTTTGGCTAAAAAGCCAAAGCCAAAGCGGAATTTTACAGCGTAAAAATTCGCAAATGAACATCTACTGTAGTTCAACAAGAATTACAATTTCGACTAGAAATAGTTGGTTTCTGTTCAAGTCAATGGAACATACATTAAATTAAAATAGCTAGGTTCAGACAAGCTGCTTTATCCCTAAAACCTTTCCCTCTCGAGTCGGGCTAGAATTACCAGGGTTCTACCATCAATATTGCTGCGAGACCTGAAGAGTTAGATTAATTTAAAGAACAGCTTACTTGGTGATCTTATAAATTAGAAACGAAAGTTTTTTAGAAAGGGAACAGACAAACCCTTACGTTATGAAGGACTGGTGTCAGAAATGCCGATGGCAGAGTACCATCGACCATAAATCTAAAAATTAAGTTAAGTTTAAGATTTAAAATTTAGAGTTGCTTTTCCAAAAATAAAAATTAAAATAACTGCTAGTTACCTAACCACTACCTTGCCCGGCATGGCAACATTCGGACCTTCGGGCAACTGTCGTAGTGACTCGTAGCGTCAATGTCGGAGCAAGTGCTGTCGTTTGTTTACATTGCGTTTGTTATATACTGAAGGGCTGCCACTGCGCGGACGTTCGAGGATGCGATCTTCTATTGTTTGGCTATTGACGTCATAAGATTGACAGGAGGCGGGTATGTTGCTGGGCAACAAGGCAAGCAAAAGTATTAGTCGTAGGTGCTACCTGATTGGTTTACTATTCAGGCCTGTGAGTGGCTGAACAGGTTGGCAAAAGCTGAGCCCTGAGTGGCTGAAAATGGGCGTCCAGAATCCATTTGCACCGAGACAATGGCAATCTCCACTGTACTAAATTCTCAAATGCATTGAATCAAGTAGAGCTATTGAAAAAATCGTTGGAGTGGAAGTTTGAAAGTGAAACTTGAAATGGCTGAGTTTTGAACTCTTAATTGAAGACTGTCGTCAGTTCACATGGATTTAATAAAAGGCAGATTAATTGAAGGATGGTTTTGTAGTAAAAAGCTATTAACGGGTCACTACTGTAGGATGGGAGATCTCTGAAAAAAATACAAGATACAGTGCCTTCCGCTAATTATTAAAGATAAAGCTAAGCCATGTTGTCCAAGTTAGGTAGGGCTAATGGGAAAAATTTACGTTAATAAATGTTGCCATTATATAAGCACTGGGGAAAAGATTAAATAATGTAGTTCAGTTAATGCTAAAACGCATTTTAAATTCTTAGGGCGTTATTTAATTGCAGCCGCAAATAAATGAGTGTAGTCAACCTTTTTATGAACATAAAAGATCGACACCGCTGTTTAGATAAAAATATTAAGTACGATGTTTACATGTATAATCAATGAAAGCATAGCAATGGGATGCTGACATTGGTGCCCCGTGAAACATGCACTAAACTACATGGCTTTATGCCCAAAGAAACATCCAAAGGTATTTACAGTAAATACAAATTTGCGAAAAATTGAGGTTAGCGCTGCGTGCGTTACGGAGATTTTGGAACGTTTTTGTTAACGTCATAGAGAATTAACGGTAATAAAATTTCGGGATGTGTTCCCGCAGAATGGAAGCTAAAGTGTTGGGCTATTAAACTAAACAAATTTCAGCCGGATTGGTCATTATTCACGGTGATACAGCATTTTTAATAAAGAGGCTTTTGAGCGGCCTAGGCTTTGCGCTGCGTGTGCAAAATAAAAAAAAAAAGTGAAAAGCGAGTTTTCTTGCGGACTGCTTTTACAGCATGCCCCAATGCAAGCGCATGCAGTGGCCCCAATTTTAGGAACAAACTTTGGTTCTATGTGTCAGGTGTGTAATCTCAGTGCTGTAAAACATTTAATGGGTGCACCGGACAATGTCACGTTGTCTAGGCCATGCGCGGATTTCTCCAATTGGAACCAAACGTCTATTTTTCACAGGTAAAAAAGTTAAATTTTATACCTGGGGTTTTGGGGGGGGGGGGGGGCAGGGCACCCCAATACAAGCTCAGTGGGTTCTCAGATGCCCCCATAGTTGACAAAGTTTTTGTATATTGTTTTTATTGCATTAAAAGAAATTACTACTCCTGTTGAATCATGTCCCGTGTCACTGCGTAAACTAATCATTAGGACTAATGGATAGCTCTCGAAAAGACGTTTCGAAGCTGAGTCCACACGACTTGGCTTTAGCACAAATCTGCCTCTCAGACTGAAGTTTCTCCTCTTGCCGCCAAAACGCGTAGTCATCGCGGACGTCCGCACCTCCGAAACCCATAAATACTCGGTCCCTCGAGATGATCCTTAGTATAGCTCACGACAAAGCCAACAGTCACTATCGTCGGTTGGGGAGATGGAGAGGTCTTCTTGCCGCATGTTGCCGGGCCAGGCAAAAGTAGTAGTTTTCAAAATAGGCTAGTTTAAACTTTTAAACGAATTTTTTTTAGGCTCTTATTTTAAATAGACTTTTAATTTAAACCTTACTTCACTGAAGTTTTATTGCAGTCATTACTCAAGCTTGTACTTCTACGGTGGAACCCTAACGTTACTTGAAACTTGGAAAGTGATTTGATTTTGACTAATCTATTATAAGTCGATGCTGTAATATTTTAGAGTTCTGGATTGAACAAACCCTAATTTCTATTCAAAATTATTCTATTGTAAACAACAAGTGTTTACTTTGAACGAAAACCAAATTCATGTTATTCTTTGATGTTTTATTTTTATTTTAAAGTAAGATTTAAACTATGAACTTGTTTAAACTTGAAGCTAAATGTAACTGTTTATATTTTTTTGCACAATGTTATAAAAACCAAGAGGTTTTTTACTTGACCTGAGTTTCTTGATTATTAGCTAGAGTTAAAATAAACTAATTTTAAACTCCAGTAGCTAAGCCCCCACCATGATGGCTGTGATACCAGTATTTAATTTACTTTAAACCTTATTAGCGTAGGCTTCTGACGCTCTATTCCTCAAACGGCTATAGAACGAGCTATGTTAGTTGAAAATAAGTCTAACATCGCAGCCAAAGTATTTTAAACCTCCGCAACTGTATACCAGATGTCGGTAGATGTTACAAGCACCACCTGTCGTAGCATCCGCCGTTTCAATCATGCATGTTTATTAGTGTTCGAAAGTTTGGCGCCAGTCACCAAGTTGTGTAGCCATATTTTCGTGCTCCGTTGGACTTTTTATTATCATACATTTTGTTAACGTATGAGACAGTGGGTTCCAACCGTCAAATTTTACTGCCATATCCATAACCACAAAATTGTTGTGAAAGCCCATAAAACAGCACCTTCATCCCAAAAAAACGCACCACATTATTAGTCGTAGTATTAATGCGCAAATTACATGTCTTTAGTTATGCTTGTATTTTTTTAGCGGCACCCACTTGTTGATTTGCGGGCCTCCAACAACGTGATTCACATCCGCACTTGCAGCGATTCGTGTTGTGCACTACAAAACTTGCTAACGTACTTTGCCAGCGATGGGGACCTGTACAGCAAGAATGCAGATGCCAGAAGTGATACGGAATCTAGTGAAGTAAGTAAAATTGTTAAAACTATGACTAACACTTGCACAACAATGAAATTATTAAGACTTCTGAAGCAACAATACATGTTAAAGTGGTTGTGTAACCCCCTCCACTGCCATTTTCCAGTATTTCACTTACTGGGCGGTTTGACTTTTAAGTCTCCCACGTTGAAGCAAACACTTTGATGTGTAATATCTCCGTAGTTTCTTACTTTTTGCAAAATGCTAACCTTCAGCATGTGCTAAAATCGCTTCGATTTGCTTTGTATGCCCGAAATTAAGATGAGTTTAGCTAATCACCCGATAAGAGCGCTGCAATCGCATCGCATTTTCTGCTTGCATAGTAGTCTTATCTCTCGTTTCGTTTCGGGCACTGGTGATGTAAACGCACAGTGCCGATATTGCTATTTTCTTATTGGCATTTGCCGATATATTTATTATGCGTAACTTCGTTTACCTGTGCTAAAACAGGTTTCTTATTATCTGCAAAATACTAACCTTCATTATGCGCTAATCGTTTAGATTTGCTCTTTTAATTGCCCGGAATTAAATTGAAACTCCCTTTTACTCTTTCAATCCTTATTACGATGAGCTTAGCTCATTCTCCGCTTGGAGCGCTGGCGTCGCGCCTTATATCACACTGATACAGCGCTTGCCTGCTCACTTTTGTTTCGGGCATGCGTCAGGAAGGACGTGCGCCGCTCTTTATTTTATTTCATAGTAGACTTCTCCGCACTTCTCCACACTTTTCCACAATTTTCCACACTTTTCCACAATTTTCCACTCTTTTCCACTCTTTTCCACTCTTTTCCACTCTTTTCCACTCTTCTCCAGGTGGCATCATGGACAAGCAAGTTGACTTTCTTTTAGCCTCCGGGTTAAAATTTCCGAAATTCACCTGCCTGAAAACTCCTAACGATCTTCACCCTGCGTGCAGAAAGCACCGGGAATGTGATTTTGACGAAATAAAATGTGAGATTTGTGAGCTTCATGACGCTGCAACGATCAAGAGGATTCGTCGAACTTGGAGAAAGACCGCCACGAAGCGTGAACATCTTGAAGCCAAGAAACGCTGCCCCGCTGAATCTACCCCTGCTTCGGCTTCTAAAACTCCATTCGATCGGCGGCTTGAACTTTTAAGTGCCAATGTCAGTGCTGCGATCGTTTTTCTCTCCGAGGAAACCATTGCTCAACACAGCGGTAACTCTGTTGCTGACGCTAAACCCGCTTCTGTTGCAAAGGCTGATCCTAGTCTGCGTTCCTTGTTCCCGCCGACGGATTCTTCTCCGTCCGTGGACGAGGTGGCTTTTTCTCCTAGCAACCTTGAACTAGTTGACTCTGCGGTGCGAAAAGCCACCAACGTTGATATGAACGTTATGCAGGATGCAATTCGATCTGCATTGATCACGGAACATCGCAATGACATGGATTTACGTTTTGAGGCGTTTGAGAAAAAGTTTTTTCATTTTGTTAGACAGTTAGGGCTTGAGCGATGTAAAACTCAAAGTGTGACCGATGATTCTAGCGTTGTTGCAGCCGCCGCCCCGACAGTGCTGCCATCTACCGGAGTCGGGACTCACCAATTTCCGATCGCTAACACTGAGCAGCTCAGCTCTCATGCTTTCGTTGCCGATGTTTCCGTGCGCAAAACCGATGATCCATCGAAAATAAAAAAAACAAATGTGAGGATAAAACACGAAAATGTGAGTAGTGGTAACGGTAATAAAGGGTCTAATGTGACTGTCCCAGAACAAACGGGCACGATCGAACCGGAGTTCTTGGGACAGAGCTTGCCAGTCGCTGTTGAATCGAAACCAAAAAAATGCGACAAAAAAGCCGAATCACTTAAACAGAAAAACGCGAATAGTGCTGTAGGCTCAAGCTCAAACATTCCTTCTGACCGAGAAAAGGTCGTAAAGAAGAATAAACACAGCACAATGACCCTCTTTCTAGGCTGAAGGAACAGATGAATCAGCTTCAGAAAGAATTAAACTCGTTGGCTAAAGGCAATGAAAAGCGTTCGAGTAAAGACGTTACTTCAGTTCGCCACTCGGATCATTCTAAACGAACTGTTCCATCCAAAGCTCACAAGAATTCAGGCGATAAAGTCTGCATTTTGCCAAAACTGGAAAAGACTTCTGAAGTGTTGCATCGTTTACCCACTTTATCGAACGGTGGTAGCCATAATTCAACGGCAATGTTAGTCTCCCACACTTCGTCACAGTCCTCCACGGTTCTTCTCAGTGTGCCACGGTTCTCCACGGTGCGCCACAGTTCTCCACGGTTCTCCACAGTGTGCCACAGTTCTCCGTCTTTTGTTAAAGCACAGCATGCAAGGACTTCCCGTTATGATGAATTTTTAAAAATGCAAAGGCTTTACTAAAAAGAGGTCACACAGCAGTGACTGTTCTTCTCATTGTGGCTCTTCCAAACGACGCAAGGTGAATTTTGCAGATGCCGGCCGTCATGGAAAATTTATTGACGACTCTGATTATCCTGATGACTCTGATTCGGTTGATGACAGGCCTCCTCGAAATAAACCAGACAGTGCGAAATCTCTGCCTCGCAAGCCTACCAACACGGACATTTTTAACGAGGGACCGGATTTTGTTCCATGGGAGATTTTTTCGGCTGCTCTCTATCGCGACCTGCAGGACTCGCGCATTTGCAAAGTTTTGTTCCTCCAGAGGAGGACCCCCTTAATCCTCCAGCCGAGCCTCTTGTCAACACAAGTGATGTTCCTTCCTCTTCCATTAACATTCCACAGTCAGAAGTCGCGTTTAGGCAACTGCTCAATCATAAGAATCTTACACGAAAAGATGAGAAACCAATTGCTGTTTCAAAGCCTTTTCCTCCACATGACCCCAAACAGAGAAAAATGTTTTTTCGCTCGGCCGGTAAAGGAGCGCCGTCTAAACGTTGCTATGACACCTTCGAGGAGGCCGAGTTCATAACTCCCGCTCAACCTATGGAACTCAATTCTACTCTAAAGACTCCTGCTTTCGTTTTTGTTCCTTCGGCTGCTTATGAAGAAGACGAGTCAATTCTTCGTTGTGCTTTTCGTGCCAATTCTCATGCAGAAATTTCTTTCTCTGCGTCTGCAGTTGCCATTCAGTCGCTGGTTAAAGAAAAGCCTGAACTTGCCGAACATCCTTTGATTCAGGATTTCAAGAATATCACTAAGAGAGCTTCATCTTTTCAAAAGGACAGCTTGGCCTGGAGTGTCAGGTTGCTTCTCAACATGGTTTTCAGACGACGTAACTCGGTCCTTCAGTCTGCCGTCAACACTCCTGTTGATGTACTTGATCAACTTCGCCTGTTGCCGATCCACAAGTCCAGGGAGTTTTCGGTGGCCCACTCCTCACCCTCGCACCAGAACTTAAGGAGAAAGCTAAACCTCCTCCGGCTCCTAAGCCATTGCCACCTAAGAAGAAGTTAACAACCTTCAACAGCTCTCGTCAATCTTTCTCCGAACATGCATTTCAGCAGCATAAGGACCAGAAAAATCAAAAGGAGCAACGAAACCCAGCCACTCCTGAAAGGAAACGTCCATACTCGCCCTTTCCAGAAAACGCCCCTTCACAGTTTCGTGGTAGGGGCAGAGGATTTCGCCGTGGAAGAGGAAGTTTCAGGGGCAGGGGGAGGAGGGCTCGCTATTGACGCGAAACCCTCCCATCCTCCCCCTCTTCACCGGCAGGTGGGGGGAAGGATACGAAGGCACTTCTCAAGATGGAAGCGTATCACAGAAGACGCCTTCACTCTCTCGGTGGTAAAGAATGGTTACTGCCCACCCTTTCTGTCCTTTCCGGCAACGACATCGGAACCACCCGATTGGATCACTGCAATTCCTTTCGACACGAAGCTGGAAAAAGAAGTTCAGCTTCTGCTCCAAAAAGGCGCAGTAGTGGAGTGCGAAGCGCATACCCCAGGGTTCTGGAGCCCTGCAAGGGTGATTGTAAAAAAAGGAGGGGGCAGCAGGCTCATCTTCAATTTAAGGAAGCTCAACGGCCACCTCCAAAAGGAACATTTCAAGATGGAAACAATTCAATCGATAAGAGAGGCACTTCAAAAGGAAGACTTCACCGTTTCCATCGATTTAGAAAATGCTTATCTGCATGTTCCTTTACACCATTTCATACATCACTTCTTTCGTCTGTACACGGGAGGAAAATCCTACCAGTTCACAGTGCTTCCGTTCGGGCTGGCTACAGCGCTACACGTTTTCACGGCCCTTCTTCGTCCGGTTCTGGCTCACCTTCACGAAGCACGAATTCGGTCTCATGCATACCTGGACGACTGGCTGCTACGGCATCAATCCAGACAGCGACTTCTGCAGCAAAGAGACATATGCCTTCACCTATTCCAGAGCCTCGGCGTCAACCTCCTCAAGTCTCGGCTCACCCCCTTGAGAGAGTTCGTCTTCCTAGGAGCGTTCTTCAACACCGCGTCATTCACAGTTCGTCCCTCCCAGGAAAGAACAGAGAAACTTGCACGAAGCCTTGGAAGTCTTCAATCTTAGGAGACCACTGCCCTGGATCTTGCTTCTCACATAGGTTTAATCGATTCTTGTGCGAAACTGGTTCCTCTTGGCCAGTGGAAAGCGAAGCCAATACATTGGTTTCGCAATTTGGAATGGGATCCTCAGACTTCATGGGAAGACGTCATCTCCCTCTCCAATCTTCCAGCGTAGTCCATTCAATGGTGGATGAATCCGACAAACGTTCAAGCAGGAGTTCCGATTCTCGAGCCAACTGCGGGACGGACTTCTTTTCACGAATGCGTCAAACATGGGCTGGGGAGCCCATTTCGAAGGTCTCCAGGTTTCGGAAAATTGGACAGTTGCGGAGAAGGATTTGCACATCAACGTTCTCGAGCTGCGGGCCATTCACTACTCGATTCTGGCCGGGAAGAACCACCTCAAGGGAAAGACCATAACTGTCATGTTAGACAACACCACTGCAGTCTCCTACATCAAGAGAGAAGGTGGTACTCATTCCGCGTCACTGATGGCCGAAACCACGAAGCTCTTCGCAACTTGCGAACTTCTCCGCCTAAATCTACAACCTCGACACATCACAGGGAAGTTGAATGTTCTAGCCGACGAATTGTCCAGGCAACATCAGATCCCAACGACTGAATGGAGGTTGGACCCGAAAATTTGTTAAGCTCTGTTCCAGTTGTGGGGGAAACCGATAGTCGACCTGTTTGCTACAAGATTCAACCCAGATTGGCCCAATACCCAGCTACCGAATTTTGGATCCCCCTTTCCCGACTCGACGGCTTGGGCTACGGACGCGCTGACCTTGTCTTGGACAGGAATGTTTGCATACGCTTTTCCACCATTCTCCCTTCTTCAAGCGACACTCAACAAGATCCGCCAGTCCAAGGGGGAATTTATCCTGATCGCACCTCTGTGGCCTGAAGCCCCATGGTACTTCGACCTCATGGAACTGAAGAAGGAAAGTCCAATTCCCTTTCCGTTGTCGGAGTTCATCTTAGAGCAACACAATGGAAGGACGACCCACCCGTGCCCAGATATTCTTCATCTTCACGGGTGGAGACTCTGACGACCAACCTTCACTCCGATGGTTCGCACCTGAAGTTGCCGAACGTCTTCTACGCTGTGATCGTGAATCGACAATCCGAAATTATGAAGCTAGATGGAAAATTTGGTATCTTTGGTGCACCGAAAACAAGTCTGATCCAACGAACCCTTCTGAAGCCTCTTTTTCTTCATTGCTCGAATATCTTTTCAACAAGGGTCTGTCCCCGTCTGCCATCAAAGGCTACCGCTCGACAATCAACTCAGTTCTATCGTGCTTGGAAGTAAATCCAATTATAGGGAGTAAAATCATTTCACGTCTCGTTCTGGCGTTCGAGAACTCGAGACCCAAAACAAAATATCTTTTCCCCAGGTGGAATTTGCCGTTGGTTTTATCTAGCCTTGAGAATGCTCCATATGAACCTCTTCACTCGACTTCTTTAATTCACTTGTCTCAGAAAACGGTCTTTCTTGTGGCCCTTGCTTCTGTAGCCCATCAAAGCGAGTTGGCAGCGTTTCCAGGGAAGACAACCACATCAGGTTTGCTCAGGACTGGTCCTCTGTTACTTTAACTTTTCCAGCTGAATTCAGAGCTAAAAATTTGAAACCGAGTGTGGCTCCCAAGCCAATCATCATCAAAGCTCTAGGACCCATTGTGGATCCGGACGGGACAGAAAGGTCGCAGTGCCCAATTCGAGCTCTACGCCACTACCTCGATAGGACAGCGATTCCCATCACTTTGCACTCTACAGGAGAAAGATAAGTTAGGCCTGCTTCGCTTTTCCTGCAGATCGATTAAATCTCTGGTGAACTGAAACCGCTTTCCAGCAAAATTTGTAAGATGGATCTGCGAAGTTATGAAGAGGGCTTATGAACTAGGCCCAAATCATCTGGACCTGCCTAGTGAAATTCGGGCCCATGAGCTCCGTGCATTGGCTGCTTCTTGGGCTTACGGATCAGGAACTCTTCTCGACGAGGTTGTTGCGGCATGTTCTTGGAATAACCGGAACACCTTCATCTCTCACTACTTGCGCGATACAAATGCTTCGAGAGGTGAACAGTCCATGAAGGAACACGTCGTCGCAGGGAGTCGTGTTGGCCATTATCTTGACTGAACAAATGTGGAGGCGTCGGGGAAACGCCTTCACAGTGGCGATTCTAGGTCACTTTGGTTAATCACATGCCTGTGGGGTGAATCTGTGCTTCACGAACTCTAGTGCAACGCACACAGTGCCAATCAGGGAAAAATGTACACAGGGGAAAGTTCAGCAGCGTGATCATTTCTCTGCCGTCATAGTGCATTAGTGCGACATTTAACTTGTGCATCGTTAAACCTTCACACATGGTGAAAAGTGTTTATCAGGTGAAAGGCTGACATGCCTTTGTATTCTGTCGCAGTTCAAAATGACACAGAAAAAAGTGCGCATTTTTATGAACTATCATTTGCCCCCAAATGCAAAGTAAAACAAGTGACTGATTGCGGAACGGGGAATGAAAGTCGAGAGGAAAGCTCTGCCTTTAGAAAGAAGGTGGGTAGTTTTCTTGTAATCATTGATGATTTAATTTTAAATAGATTAAGACTTGTGCAATTAGTCTAAAAGGTAACCGAATGTGAGTTAGCCAGGTTCGTGCTGTCCCTCCGACCAGTTTGACAAAGTCAGCGCATAATGAAGGTTAGTATTTTGCAGATAGTAAGAAACGAAAATTTTAACCCCGATTAAAATTAGTTCTTACTAACCTAAAATACTTACCTTCATTAGAACCCACCCTTCCTCCCCGCTATCGCACAACCCGTCGCTTCCAGACTGGAACATGGGCCAAAACAAAAGTGAGCAGGCAAGCGCTGTATCAGTGCGATATAAGGCGCGACGCCAGCGCTCCAAGCGGAGAGTGAGCTAAGCTCACCGTAATAAGGATTGAAACAGTAAATAGGAGTTTCAATTTAATTCCGGGCAATTAAAAGAGCAAATCGAAACGATTAGCGCATAATGAAGGTAAGTATTTTAGGATAGTAAAAACTAATTTTAATCGGGGTTGAAATTTTCGTGTTTTACTAAGCTTTCATTGGTGCAACGCAAAATTTATGCTAAATATGATGGATTTTTCGTGCAATCCAACATAATTCGTTAACCCTTTCCTTCACGTATACGCTTCTCCGTGATTCACTAACATACGCATTTTTACGCGTCTCGTGTCTCGCACTTCAAATTACTGAAACATAATTATTAAGCAAGTTAGATACATTTTTTAAGTCATGGTATTGAAGCTACCACTGGATATTTTAGAATTAAAAATAAAAACTTGCAAACAGTTGACAATAATAATAATATTTATTGCGATAGCAACGTGTCTGGCAAGGACTGGGGAGTCCCTAGCAGCCAGCCACAATTACATGTAAATACAGTGTACATAAAACGGCCAAGAAATGATGATGGTAAGAGGTTTGGGGACACGAATGCCTTACCACCAAGGTTAGACCTGTCAGGGACTCAAAGGCCCCCGATGGCATCGCCAAACGTGCAGGACATGGGAAGGGTGTGAAAAGTGTTAAAAGGCCCAAAATGATGCTGTACAATTAAAAAGTATTTCAGTGCTAAAAAATTGTACGCTACGGTGAATACTAAAAACTAAAACACCCAGATAGTGGGATTTGTCATTACTTAAAAACAACAATAAATAAAAAACAAATATATAATAAAATTAACCCATAACCGCCTAGATACGAACGTACGCCTTCAACGTATAACAGCGAAAAACTAAGTCCCAGCGCGAGCTTGGTGAGGGTTGTAAAGCGGGCAGTCACAGCCCAGTGGTCAGCATCGTCGGCCCCAAACCAAGAGAATGCCGGTTCGAATCCAAGAACCAACCCAAGTACCATATGGACTAAAGGGTCTAAAGTTTTTTCAGGCGGTTATGGGTTAATAATAATAAAAGCTCCATAAAACATCATAAAAACAAACTAATTAAAACCACCTATGATTTATAATAATCAGTTTATCCCGAAGGACAAGGAGACAGGCAGGGCTTGAGGCTACTAATGCCGTTCCTGAAGATGGTTATGTTAGTATGCTCGTTTTAGAAATTTATGGAGGGGTTGCCTGGTGACCAAGCGTCTGAAGGCAGAGACGGAGGGTGCGGACACTGTGTCCTCACCAAGCGAGTTCCATGGCTCGATCACTCGATGAGCGAAGAAGTTTTTTCTAATTTCAGTATGTGGAATACCACCAGAAAGCTTTAGGGAGTGACCTCGAGTACGGGTAGACGTTGAAGTATCAAAAAGTGGAAAGTCGGCAGACAACAAACCCCTAACAATTTTAAAAGTCAGAGTTAAATCTGTCCAGAGACGGCGTAGCTCCAAGGACTGTAGGCCAAGCCGGGACAGGCGATCAATATGAGAGACCTCCCGGAGACCGGGTATACCACGTGTGAATTGTTGTTTCACCGCTTCAATACAATCAGTGTCTTTATGCAGGTGCGGTGACCAAACTGGGCTTACGTACTCCAGTATTGGACGAACGTAGACCTTAAAGGACCAGACCAGATTAGCAACAGAAGATTTTCCGAAGCAACGTTTCACAAAAGCCAGACGGCGATATGCCAGAGCAGAGACCTTCGCGCAATGTTACAGTATAATTGTCTACTGTGATTCGCAATTGTGGAGAAACTGGCAGTTTTCACGAGGAAATGGAGTTGAAGGTTCTTGTAAATGTCCGTGAAGCAAAGGGTTAAAAATTTACTAACATGAATACATTAGGCTTAAAGTGGCACTATCACCTATTGAAAGTAGACAGAATCTGGCAACATCTAGCGCTATCTAGTACTATCTAGCACTTGCATGCTTCAAGCGAAGGTATGCACAACGGCATTCTTTTAACGAAGCAAAAGCAAGCCACGACCTCCTTAATTATTGAGTGAAAATTTGGTTCATCCTCGTGCACCTATGAGCAAGCTATAAAGGTTAACAATATCACTACTGCTAGATGGCACCGTGGTATTTTCGTTCGCATTTCAATCGGTGATAGTGCCACTTTAACGTTTTGCACGCACTTCTTTCGGTCGAATCACCTCATGTAAATTTACACTTTTTGTTCATGAACGTTGTGTGCCATACTTTCACGTTGAATTATCTTGTACTAATGTTTTATTCAACGATTCTTTTACATTGCACGTAGCTTCACGCATGCAAACTTTAACGAACACAGTTGAATCGCCACTTCAGCAGCGTTTGGCATAGAGCTAGGTATGTTATATTCGGTGACTGTACTCCCGCTTCCCAGCATCCCGCTGTTAAGTTTCCGGAAGTGCAAAAATCCACCTATAACGAAGGCAAGTTGTCTATCCGATAATTTTATACCATGGCAAAAGGCTTATGAAGGGATTACTTTATTTTACAGTTAGAAATTCCAGCTCTTCTTCCGTTACCAACGATGTGGGAAGTTCCCACCTGTCACTAGCCCTCCATGTGTATTACTTAACACCTACCACGCAGCTCTTTTTGTTTTTCTCGACGTTTAGTGAGTTCGGATAATAAATCCAAATCTTACTATGACAAGAGAATCCTTCGTGTCATTTTGTAGTGAAGGAACATTTTGGAACTCTGTGAAGAGGAACGAAATTTTACGGCGGAATTTTGCAACAGTATGATAACTCGAATCTGACATGCTGATGACATCACAACGTATACAGATAAGCCAAGGCCGAATTGTCTTCCCTTCCCCCTCCCATTACGTAAGCGGACGCTTCCCTCTCCCAAGCCAATTACATGCAAGGATAAACTAAACAATAGAATGTGCCAACCAGAAGCATCTGTTCAATCTACGAACAAGTTTAAAATATTGTTCCTTCCAAGTTCAACTGTTTTTAGTACAACAAACTGAGTGAAAATAAGATCTTCGCAGTGAATATTCGCTCACAGTGGAAAGATGCACAATCGAAAGAGTATCAATCCTCATCCATTCCCGTAATTAACTTGTCATGACAAGCGTTCTCCACACAAAGAGTCGTGACGACACTATGGTACAGAAGGACCAACAAAAGTGTTGAATGAGGTTTGAGTCACACGCCATAGGGACTTGCAGTCATATCCAGAGGCGGCTAGACAGAGCCAAAATAAAACAAACTTTGCCAGTTAATATAAACACTTCAATAAGCCTACGTCACACAATCCAGCAAAGTATGTTAGGGGGTTAAGGCCCTTCCAAGAAGTTTTCCGACAGAGTGGCGATCACAAGGAAAACAGTAGGAAATAACAAATTTCGACACTTCCGTAAAACGATTTTCGCTCATAATTTTAAACAAATTATACAAAGAATTTGTCACACATACCCCTGCATGAAGAAAGAAAGTTTTCAGTTCGAACGTTTAATTAAATGCAGGAAATGACACTTCGAAAATTAATTCGGCAAACACAGCTGATGCCTTCACATAAAACATTTTCTCTACTTTGCTCATCGTCACATTGTACTGTGCTCGTGTCGGCAACGCCATCCAGTGGCACATATGTGAAACTTCTCTGCTTTCATACAGGGCAAGCAACACATTAATGAAGTGTCATACTTTGTACGTGAGGGAGAAAAACAAGAACTTAACGTTAGGAAGATGACGAAAGGACTACACTGAAAGTTAATGATATAACTCATTAGAAATTCAGGACATTAACATCAAGTGCACTTTACACCACCCCTCCCCATCTAAAAGTGGGGAAAGAGGAGTTGGACAACGGTTTGTTACCAACATCGTGAAAGCATGATGTTGCATGAGTGCAATTCAGTCTCGCACCAGACGGTCCCGTTATCAGATGGGGGAGGCAGGAAAATGCTAGCAAACAAACGGGAAGTAGGTCTTAACAATGGTAACACCAAAAGGTCTTCGTCACACAACCCCAACTCGTGTGTTCATGAGACGAAACCTTGTAATTTTTCGAAACCATGATCAGGTCAAGAAAACGACAAAGTGAACACCAACACTTTAACGAATGAGGATTCGAATTTTGGAAAACCGCAATCTCATCCCGATTTCGGCTGTTTATTCAACAAAATTTTTTAAGTCATAGTGCCGCACTAAAATCTTGACTTCGAATTCATGGAATATCGTATCTATATACGAAAGAGAATAAGAAAAATATTTTAAAGGTAATACATAGAACAGAAATCGAGTACGAAATGAAATCAAGTTTTATAATATCCCTACCACTGTTTTCTTACCTCCTCACCACCACTGGAGAGGAGGAGAGAAGATGGTTTTCACCTTCAGTTGAAAAAGATTTCTGCGTAACGTTTCTCTTTGAAATCAAATGTGTGTTGTCTTGTTTTGCAAGACACTTCTTTCTCACAACAAAAACACACAGTCGGCAAGCCATGTTTGCCTCCCACCCCTGCATCCAACTTCATACACATTCGTACTTCAACAGACAAATTCTGTTTAAAATCGTCAGGTTCTGAACCCCATGTCCAGACCATCGGAGAGAAAAAAAAAAGAAAAGGGATAAATGAATTTGAAAGCTGACTTGGATTCGGGAGAACTAGGCCCTCCCACAATGGAATTAGAGGAACAAGTTTGAGTCGAGAGCACTCAAGGGAAGTTTGTACTTCACATTTCAAGGAGACCGTCTTCATTTTAAAACCATCCATACTCTACATGAAAATGCAAGTCATCTCAGTTTCTTACAGTAGATTTTAAGTGACATGGCGGGTGAATGACTCATTGGTAGATCAACATGGAACAGCGATTTCGAAAGAAGCACTGGAAGAACACTGAACAGTCCACGGCAAAGCCGATTTAGTCCTTTACACAAAATCAGCACCAGGTTGCGTGCGACAAACGACCGTGCACGATTTAGTCCACACAGTACACTAGAAAATACACACTCGGAAATACACACTTAAAATTACACATTTGAAAATACTCACTTGAAAATACACACTTGCGTGAAGTACACGACTGAGTTCGTGACAAAAGACACACTTAGTCTGCGACTATGCGGCAAACCCACCACAAGAGATAAACAGTTCCTGGCACGCTTCTCCACACCGGAGGATCTCCTGGCATCCACCACACACCGAGAAAACAGATTTGGAAACTGCCACGGTAGACCAACCAAAAGCTTCAACGGGCACGACGCAAGATAAGAGACGACGACTGAGCCAATTACTTTACAAATGCAGTGCTCCACCCATCCCCCAATTCAAGTGGCTTCGTGTAAGAACGCAGTTGTCTCCCAATAACTCTGTAGAAACCAAACTCCAAGTTCTCCCAACAACGATACTCCAGGACCTCCTACAAATCGAGAATAAGCCACAAAGTTACGTGCATTGTGTCCATCAAATCGCCGTCAACATTAGCCAAAGGTCATGTGTTACATGGTTCTCGTGTCCGACCCAACATTGTCACATGCACTGACAAGCTGGAATGAATCCACATTTATTAGTTCGATGCACGCCGTTTTCCTGCTGGGCGGTGGGGTCTTCCTCGACCTAAATGTGGTTCATCCTGCACGTCACCTCGTTTGGGCATCTCCTTGTACTGTGCAGACACATTGCTCACCAAGTCCTGAGGTGGTGCAATTTGGCCCTCAAAATCCTCCGCCAAGAAGTTCTGCAGCGATGCATTGGTGAGTTTCTTCTTGTCAACGCAAACGGTCAATTCCTGAATCCACGCGGAAATCTTCGCGACTTCATCTTGAGTCTTTGTGCCCAAAAACCAGGAAGTCAAAGCGGAAGTAAACCTCCCACAGGTCGTGTAGCTGCAAAGGTTTCTGTGACTGGCAACGACCCAACGTCGGCGTTCCCGTCGTTCGTGAGAGATTCATCCTCCTCCTTTGAGTTTCGCACCTGTTCATCTACTAAACCCTGAGCTCCCACCAAAACAATTTCGTCCCCTTTTACAGATTCCTCGTGGTCAAGCTGATGTGGCGTGGCACTAATGCTTCCTCTGGATTTTCCTGCTGGGTATCGAGGTCGAAGGTGCTAGGTGAAGCCGAAGACTTAAAATCACTGCTCTGACTTTCCTTCTCGCCGACGGTGTCGCCACTGCGCTCCGGAAAGTGCATAGCGAAACGAGCGTCAATCTCATCACGTAGTTGCCTCACTGATTCCCGCAGAGCATTTACCTCCTCTCGTATTTTTGTCCTAGCCTCATCCTTTCGTGTGGGAGTCTGTAGAGCTTCAATTTTATTCTGCAATGGTTGCAACTGCTGTAGTCACATTTGCCCAAATAACGTGGCAATAGCCAAGCATTCCTCATCCGTCGACATCGTGGAAATATAAAGCGACGCGTCGCAAGTGGTGAGGTGGTGCCCTCTATCGGTAAATTCTCGCAACTGCCCGATGTAAGAGAAACAATCGCCACTTCTTAAATAACAAACGAGCTACTGAAATTTTCAATAACTGAGTCAAAACTTGCATGAGTACGTCTAAAGGCAGGTCAATTGGAAGCTATGACGCTAAAATGCGAATTTACTGCTCCAAAATCATCGTGCTCCATGAAATTCCGTTTGAAATATCGTAACTGCAGATTCAAAACGGTGTTGTTAGCACAACCTACGATCATCGACCAAAAAATTTATTTTCTGCAAATGGGATTGAGTGTCGCCACGAAATTCTACCCAAGAGTCTTTGTGTGCGAAAACAAGCTTAGCGTGCGAGCTGCCTTGACAACCGTTGCCAAGTGTCAGCCCAGAGGGGAACCAACTTGACAACAACAGTAAAGCAAAATTACAACAACGAATTACCACTTTGCATGCTTCCAAAACGAATAAATGCAAATGTCCAAGAATCATTAAATCTTCTTGAAGCAGTACAGTTAAAGCAAGCTTTGTGGAAAACGCATGAATTTTAATTTTAAGTTCGTTCGTCTACTACGTTGGCAACCTGAAAACGCTTGCGGCAGTTTCGTGACATCCTTGAGCATAAAAATTCTTAAAGACAAATTCCTTCACAATTTCCGTGTATAAACGCTCTCACTGACTTCCCAAAAGAACAAGGTAAATATTCTCATTCAAGCTTAACTTTGCAATTGCTCACCAGAATTATGCAATAGACATTTCTGCACTTGCGGCGTGTCTGCCAACCGCCATAGCGCCTATCGTGAAAGCAACTTACAATGTGCCTAGATTTTTAAAAATCATTCAAGCAAGCTTCACGCATTACGATTGTGCTTGAAAAAAATTACTAAAGCTTCTATATAAACTTCAAATGTTGTTGATCCAATTCTGATCTCTATTTAGTCGTAGTCTGCCAAACAAACTAAACCAATCATACTTACTGCACTTGCAGCATGTTTGCCAAGCCGCCATAGCACACAGACTTACACATTTCTTCGTTTTGCAGTGGTCGCAAATAAAAATTTCTCCAAGTCTTGGTCTCTGTTCGGTTGCCAGAATTGTGACACCTTCCCTGTGCCCGGATCGTGAGGGTCACGAATTGAAGGGTTAGTCGAGTCGATGCTGTAGTTATGATGATGGTTAATAAGATAAGAGAGATGCTGCACCAGCATCAATGCCTCAATGACTCTCTCTCCTAGTTGCTAAGGAAGGTAGCCTTAGGGGCTCTACAGAGATATGGGTCGGCAGCAGGTGCTCCAATGAAGGCCAGGAAGTGTCATGGTAACGGCCCTTAGGCATGTCACCATGACACCTGCCGCTGGCACCTGCTGCTGCCCACTATATTCGGTCGATTTGTACACCCTTGCCCACTGTATCACGCGGGCCGTAATTTACACACAATCTTTCACTCAACATCGAGCTTCTCTCGCAAGTCTTTCCCAATCAGGTGTGTAACATTAGGAAATGGGCCTTGCACATTCATAAGCGTGAACTGTTTGTTTTCATGCATCGTAATCGCAATGGACTTGAGGCATCCTAAATGGTTTTCACATTTTGAGTTTGATTTAATCAGTGTTACTGATTTGCCCCACTCAACATCATAACGGCCCGCATGATACAGTGGGCAAGGGTGTACAAATCGACCGAATATATTGGGCAGCAGACAGCGGCAGTTACGAATTTGAACCGAGTATTGTACTGCAAAACGAAATGTGAACAGAGTTTGAACTTTCCTTTCAGGTGCTTGATGACGACTACAGTTAGTAGTTGAAAATTTGCATATAGTGACTATCTTCGTTGTGAAAGTGTGCGTTTGTTAATCTCGTGTGACATTGTTTGAATCGTTGTAGTGTTTCATAGTATAATGAATAATGGTGTTTTTGCTGAAACGACAGAAACTTGGATTCCATCGTAAAGTCGTAAATTTTTGCACAAAATTTTCACGGGATGAAGAAAGGAAATAACATGACACGTCACACAACCATAGGGAACTCTTCCACTTCGATCAAAACAGAAAGGCCATTCTTGCTTAAAGTTGATCTTCTTACTGATGCATAATTTCTGAATTTAATGGAAGAACTGATTCAAAGGGGAAAAAGCTGAAGCTTCTTCCAAAAATTTCGGAGAAGTCAAAAAGAGATAAAATAAGAGAAATGGGTGATAAACTAAGAAAAAAAGATGGGCAACGAATCACATAGTAGGAAAAATTAGAAATTCTATATTTCCCTTTGCTTGGAACACCCCATCCTCGACAACAAAATGTCTCAAGACAGACAAGGTTTTCTTGCTGGCTCTACCTGCAGTGCAACAACTTTTCGAAGTGGAACCTTTCTTTGCACAGGAAAGCAGATAGCTCACACTCATGAATCGTCACTCTCTGTTCATAGCCTACGCTTTCATCTCAAAATGCCTTCCACCAGCCTTCCCCTCGACAGCAAAGCATGCGTATGGGTGCATTCTCAGGAGAAGAAGACCATCTACGCTGTTGTAATCTTAACGTAACACAAGAGAATGATGGGCAAATGGAAAACTTATGGCCCAGCAGACGAACAAAACTGCTAAAGGTTAAAAGTTCATGAAGTTTTGAAGGTGGAAGCTATAAAGGTTTGAAAGCTTAAGGTTTCATCAGATGCAACCTTCACGACCAGTTCTGAAAGGCAGATTAGACTACATTAACTCAGAATGTCCCCACCCTGTAAACCTCGGGGTTAAGATTAAAACCCAATGCGAGGCCAATGGACATATATGAAAAATTTGAGGGAGGCCAATGAAACAAAGAAAAAAGAAATGAACGCTATCCGGTCACGTTTCGTGACTTACATGACAAGAAGGATACGCAGAACGCACATCAGCAAAATGCGTACAAAAAGTGCTACTTATCCGACTCTCCTTTGGGCTGATAAAACATCAAGCGAAATATTCCCCTTCCCTTGACCCGATGCATGTTAGCGAAGTAGAGATTAGAGATGGTTGCGGATGCAAGAGGTAAGGCACTGGCAACCTCATGGACCTTCGTCAACAGAAAATCATATATGGAATTAGTGACAGCGTGCTCACAGTAAAACAAGACCACCTTATTCGCCACCACATCATTGGCATGAGAAAATTTTTTTTGTCCCTGTCACCCTTTTCACTCCAGGGAATGGACATTTAAGGTCATAAACGTGTTTACGTACCAGGCCAAATCACCTAACTGTGCAAGTGAAGTACAGACTCACAAATTATGAGTGATGACAACTCCCAAGGCCTAAGGCAACGGACCACGACTCAAAGTGAGTGTAGCATGTTCTGGGAACACAGCAACACCTTTATTACACACTGTCCCGCAGACTAGTGGATCCAAAGGTGGGAAAACTTTAAAGATAACTTAACTGTGGGCAGTTGAATAGAAAAACTATGCAATTAACAACTGCCTAAAAAAAGAATGAAGCTTCCTAACAGTTAACATTCTCCACAACTGCCATAACATTGCAAAAGGATTATGTGTAAAAGAGTTAATGAAGCGATTGTTAAGTTCATAAGCTGATATCGCTGCAACTTCATGAGCATGA
>JAHWFP010135038.1:33424-59170 GCA_023313725.1 Lithobius niger | reverse complement strand
CATTGTTTTGCTGGAACGCGCAGAAATTAATGCCGACAGATGGTAGTCATCGATTTCGACTCCCAGCCGATTGAGATAGCTCTGTTGGCTGCGAGAGATCAAGCGCCCGGCGGCCTTAGCTCAAATCGACAGTAGTCGGCCAGCTAAGGCCGTCGGACGCTTGAGCTCTCACAGCCTACAGAGCTATCTCAATCGGCAGCGAGTTGAAATCGATTACTACCATCTGTCGGCATTAATTTCTGCGCGTTCCAGCAAAACAATGGCAGTCTCACTATCGTGTTTTAGTGGTGTAGTAATTAAATTGTATCGGATGTACGTAACATATTTCTTCCGCAATTCTTGTGTTTAGTTATTGTGTAAGTGGTGCAAAAGTAAAACATGCATGTCAAAATGGATATAATTACCCTTTTAGGGTTTTTAATTAATTTTGTTTTGGGCATAAAAAGCAAATCGCAGCGATTTTAGCACATACTGAAGGTAAATATTTTAGGATAGTAAAAACTAATGTTACGCGGTGTTAAATTTTTCGTTTTTCTGCAACACGGTCCATGGAGCATAATACACACACGAGTCCTTTTTTAATACTCGAGGTATGCTTTTCTTTTAATAAATCAGAAATTTTGTGTGAATTGTACCACTTCAAAACATCATTATCAGAACTACTATTAGACTCATAGTCAAATGGCTTCTTTCCTCCATAGTTGCTCAATTTCACCAAGAAGACAACAGCAGTTTTGCTAATTGACGACAGGAACTGTGCTGATTTCATCAGGCACTTGAAAGGTTAATTTGGATCTCTGGTTACATTCTTGCAGCAAGGATGGAACCAGATACCTAATTCATCATTGGAGAGCCTGTTGAAGCCAGTAGGGGTACTGTCGAAAATTAGCAAGACTACCAACAATGAAATACATCTGAAACATTCGGAACCTAACAGGACGCAGTTTATTCCACACATGTCTCATTACAACTGATTGCAGATACACATTGCGCAAGCGCAGTGCGCGCATCACTGACCAATCTAGATAAGGCAAACGAGAGGTTAGGAGGGGCAGCAAACATCGTCACAATTTTCCTCTCTCGCAAAATAGACCCGGGCAGTAGTTTAAATTATACTTCCTAGGGTACAAGGATTACGATACATGCAAGAAGCACACTTTCATAAACTAAAAACAAAAAATTTTACGATGCTTGACACAACTTGTCATCAACTGAATCTGCAGTCTTGTCTCAACCAGCAATTATATTGACAACAACATTGACACTTAATACAACACCTTTCTTCTACTCATCCTTAGGAGGACCTAATAAAAATCAACCTAGCTGTAACCCCAACCTGGCTGCACTGCTGTGAATAAAGACATCAATTCTAGGGCCACACATGTATGTTTTAACATCCCTACCGCTCTAGGTGGGTTCAGGAACAACGTTACTTCCTGAAAATAGAAAACCTCTGCTAGCGACCAGCACATGATAGGCTAGACCCCAATTTTTTACACAACCAAAGCCTACAGTTATATTTAAAACATGGCTACACATTGAGTATTTACACTTTGATACAACGAAAATAACATAACCAAAAGCAACGACACTTTCACACCATCGTCTACTTTTCCTTAGAAGGAAAGTTTTACAATCCTTGTCAAAACCCCACCTGGACGATACCCAGTTTACGTCATTACGATTTCAGAACACACAAGTCAATTTTACGGACCTACTGTGCTAGCCAGGTTCAGAAACAACATAGCTCCACGAGAAATTGAGACCAACGGCTGCTGACCAAATCGCAGTAGGCAGTGACCCAATTTACACACTAACGGACACTGTTACATAGTTAAATCCTGACTTTGGTTAAAATCCCAAATACTTTACCATCATTACTACACTGTAGCCACAGAATTGCAACAAGTATTGATTAAAGTAGTTACGACTTCAGATCTCGATCCTGGTAACGATACAAATTTCTAATCACACTCAGAAGAGTTATTAACTTTAGTTACAAATTATTAACTTTAGTTACGAATCTCGCTATCGGTAGAGATGTGCGTTTCTAATTACACAAGTGCGCATCGGTACAAGATTATAATTGCGCTAACTATTTACGAATATGTACTAACCGCTCAACGAATCTCACTAATCCAACCGTCCAGTTGTCAATCTCACCCATTCTGAACGAACCACTTCTGTGAAAGGTTTGGGTGAAATTGGAACATTAGAATCAAGTTCGATCAGCGCAGTTTTCCCCATCCAATAATTTTTCGGCCGCAGAATGGTATGCCTTGGTCGAGAACACGGGTCGGAGCTGTTGGTGGCAGAAATGCCTCGGTCTGGTTCGTCTTCGTCCACATCTGTCCTGTTGTCATCATTATCATCATCCACTGGTTTCACTCTAATTTCATGGTCAGGAATTTTACTTGTGCTCAGTACCGGCGCAGATGGTTCAGGAGTGATAATGGGAGCAGTTGGTTCAGCACATGCACCTGGCTACGTACGTCTTTTGCATCCTTAAAGTTCCGCAGACCGTAGACGAATTGTGTCTTCCTCCCCATGACTTCAAGGAGCCTTCGAAATCCGGTTCCTTTACTACGAAAAATACTCGAATGCGTCCAAATGGCCCTTCAACGCCGCTCGCATACTGAGGTTCTGAGCGTGGGCTTAACCTAATTTAAACCACGTCTCCAAGTCTGTAGTACTGGATATCCTTACTGGTGTTACTTTGCACAGAAATAGCTTTCCTCCTTGCATGATGTCTCTCGTGTCGGTCGATGTCTTTTCACTGTCGGACACATTGTTGGGATCGAATTCCAAGTCTCTTTCACCTCGTACAATTTCCGCCAGGATTGGGGAAAATGTCACGCCACACTTCGTACCACCTCATTCCTCGTTGGGTTACGCTGATCCTGATCATTGAGGTTCACTGGGTCGTAATATGGCTCGATGTCAACGATGTTAACTAAGTGAACATCCCTCTTGTCGTTGACATTTTGCACCACATACGTCAAATCGTGTCGCCGTTCCTCGATCCCATACGAAGCAAGATAAACTGGAGCTAACTTTCTTGTGATCCCTTTCGCAGCATCGGACAGAATGTGCGACCGGCTCTTCACCAGTTTTTCTTTGAACTGCCTGTCGTGGCGTCGCCTATAGAAGGCAAACTTCGCGATACAAGCCGCTTCCTGCAAGTGCGCCATCGTGATGTCCCGAACTTGCTCCAAGTTGTTCTGATGTTCCTTCAGATACTCGTCCATTTACTGTGACTGACACTGAGGAGGCAGACAAATCAGTTTCGGAACACTCCATGGGTCATGGCCATATACTAGGTAAAACGGAGTATTGCCAGTACTAGCGGAATGCAACCTCGAGGTTAGGCAATAGTGGACCCCAGGCACTTTGTTTATCGTGAATGAAGGCGCATAACGAAGTTGTTTAGCGTCCGATCGCGTATGATTGGGTATGATAGGCCATGATTTTCCGCAACTGAACACCAGTTAAATCCGCCAATTCGTTGAGAAGTTTCGCAATGAAATCCCGTCCATTGTCAGTGATGAAACATTGCATTGGACCTCTTGAAGCAAAAACTTCCTTGGACAAGTGATACGCTGCACGTGGACAGCTACAGCAAAGTGTTCAGTGTATCACTTGTTCAAGGGACCACCAAACACATCAATCCCTTTTTCGACTAGTGGCCGGGTTTCACAACTTGACAACGGCCGCACATAGTTACGGCAATCCCGAAACATGCCAGGCCGGTGCGCTACTGATCGCAACCTTTCCATTGTCTTGGCTACTCCAAGATGCCCTTCCATCTTCAAGTTGTGTTGGTCCGCGAGAAACGTATGCGTCTACTTATCTGGCACATAGATATGCAGTTGATCGTGAAGACGTCCTTTGTCGTTCACCAACTTATGCCAGTAGTAGAACGGATCACCTACCAGTTCAGTAGTACATGTTCAAGTTGACGTGAAAAAAGCCTCACATTGTGGTGTTGAGGAGATGACAACACTTCCTTCACCTTCCTGATGTTCGAGCCATCATTCTGCGCTGCACGTGGCTGGTCCTTATCAGTCAACTGGAGGCGATGTTACATCCGAATCTAGAATGCTGGAATCAGAGCGCGAGACAATGTGTCCGCCACTACATTTAGCTGCCAGGACGATGTACGACCTCATAATCAAGCATTTGAAGCTTCAATGCGCACCCAGCCGTGCATCCAGTATTCTTGACATTACCAGAGGCCCGCTTCAGTGCTTCGCAGTCTGTTGTTAACTTGAATGTCTGACCTGCCACATAGTGTCGCCAACGCTCAATGGCAGAGACAACGGCCGGGGACTCTTTTTCGAAAGTTGTATACTTAGCTTCATGTTCGCTAAGCGTCCTACTGTAGTACTCAATTATTCTCGTAGTTTCCTCTTTCACTTGTGTTAGATTCGCACCAATTCCTTCGTCGCACACATCTGACTCAATGCCAAATGGCTGCGTATTGTCTGGCAGTTGCAGGCAGTCTGCGGAGACAATCCTGGTTTTGATCACTTGGAAGGCATCCTCCGCTTCTTTCGTCCATTCAAACTACTCCGACTTCTTTATTAGATTCGTCATGTGTTTAATGATCGTTGCAAACCCATAGACAACTTCCAAAAGTTGTTTGCGAGTCCCATGGACCTTTGAAGTGCCTTTACGTCCTTGGGGCGAGGGTATTGCTTAATCGCAGTGGTGTGCTCTCCCTTCATATGCAAACCTTTTGCACTCACATGGTCATAACCGGTAAACAGAATTCCATTGGCATGTTTGAGAGTAAAACCGTGCTGCTGCAGCCTGTCAAATATCATTTGCAGCGCCTTTAGATGATCCAACCAGGTTGCTGTCGCTACAATTATATCATCTATATACAGTACGCAAACTCTTCCAATGAGGTCTTCAAGAGCCATCGTCATCGTTCATCGAAACGCAGCTGAAGCAGTCTTCAGCCTAACGGTACCACCTTCCAATGGAAGCTTCCCTCACTTTATATAAACATTGTGCTGTCTCTGGGTTCCTCTGCCAGTGGTATCCTTTGAAATCCGGAATGGCCGTCCAAAGCAAGACATTAGACTTACCTGCCAGAAAATCTAACATCTCCTTCACTTTCGGCATGGGGTAGTTGTTGTTTTTAACTTGGGAATTCAGCGCTCTGTAGTCCAGTATTGGGCGAAAAGACCCATCTTTTTTTCCTTTTTCAAGAAAAAAAGTAAACCTAAATTTTGTCTAACTTCTCCATTTCCCTAATCATCTTCTCCATCTTACGGCGCAATTGTGGACATTGGTGGTGGTATTTCGCCACGTGAGGTCGCGGTGTGCAGTTGAACTTAATCAAGTGTTCATGCAACTGCATTAAACCAGGTCGACCCGGGATGATGTCCTGATTCTCTCTAAGCAATCTGTAAATTCGCCTAACTCTTGGAATTGAGATGTAGTCAACTCATTGAAATTGCCGTCAGCATCCGCTGCTAACGAGCTGATCTTCCACATTAGAATCGGATCACAAGGAGCATCTTTGCAGCGATACCATTCGCAAAGTGGAAATGGGTTGGCAAAATTTATCCCAAAATATGCACGTGTATTGGCTACATCAGGAACCAATCGTGACTTACGAAGATTATCCTAACTCAACAAACAATTATCGCCGAGCTTGTTGGAAATGACAAAATCGATGGTGTGTACTTTCCATGCACAAGCACAGTGAGCCGTACTTCGCTGAGTGGTTGTAAACTATTCGTGCCATCCGCAAGCAAGAAAGTTCCCCTGAAAACGGTTTTAGTTTCACATAAGGAAAGATTACGTTCAACCAATCCTTGGAAATGCCGCTGCACCTTGAACCTGAGTGTAAACAACTAGCGAAAGTAGACCCCTTAATTACATCATCAAGGTAAGAAAAGCTTTCCCCGTTTCCTACTTTACGATTTGTTGGCATTAGGACAGTCTGGTTGAATGTGACCCACCTGGCTACAGACTCTGCAAATATTGTCCTTAACCCACTGATTTTTAGATAACCATGGTTTACGTCGACCCCCTTGAGGTGGAATGTTTGGCTGTAAATCCGTAAACAACCCAGCATTCTGATTCCCGGAGTACCCCTCAGAATGTAATTCCCCAGGAGCGGTTGAAGTACTGAAATTAAAAATCTCCAGTTGAATATTTGACCCCTGGTCAGAACCCTGAGTTACACAAGAACTGATACACAAATTTGACACATTTCATTACACAAACCCTTGCTGTCAGCCTTTACAAGATTCAACAACTGCTTACCTGGCTGTGACAAGTTATCAACATTTTCACTGTTTACAACCCCTGAGTACAGTATGTCCACATGGTCAGTACCCCTGTTCTGAAAACATGGCACTTCCATACTTCACAGAACTACATAGGCCTACTTTTAACATCTGCGGATGCTACACTAGCATTTCGAGTGGCTTAGCCCAAACTGGTACTTGGTTGGACGTCACCTGTAACAGAAACATACATAGCACTCCTAGCTAGGCTACCCTGAAACACACTTTTTCCAAAATGACCATGTGCCCTACAGTTTTGATTATCATGACCAAAATGCATGCATTTAACATTGTCAACAGTTTTCCCAGAGTTTACAACTGAGTTTTGAGACACAAAACTTTTATCAAGACCTTTAGCATCGCGATCAGGTCGCCTGTCCTGCTCGGGAAACCTATACCAACGTGGCATGTGGTTATAGGTTATGGCAAAGAGTTAGAGGATCCTTTGCCACAACCCAGTTTTTTACCCTTTCAGTCAGACCATCGATGACAATCGTTATTAAGTCTTTGTCGTTCAGCTGCTTTACAAAGTCAAGATGTTTAGCCAGGACAGCTGCTCCTGTGGTGGCTGATCAATTTGCTGATGCATACGCGAGATCTCCGTCAGCAACGTAGTATCGGGTTTGCGTTGAATATAGTCTCTGCTAAACGCTCATTTAATTTCAGGCCAGGTAGTGAAACTCGTTGCGTTCGTTTTCCACCAGTTTCGACATTTTCCCTAAAACCCTGTCCATAGCGCACAAGCAAGCGGTGCACCAGAACGATGCCTCTCGAAGGCCACGCATCCATCTCCTCAAGCCACTCCTTCACGTTAGAGTCGTGTTGCAGAGTTGGTGGTGACACCTGGAGAGCACTCAACGCATATACTAAGTGTAAAGCGGCAATCATTGTCGCGGACGCCGAAGAATTTGTAGTATGTTAGACGCACACACGAGTTCGATGCGACGCCAGTAGAGTGAGCCGGTATACTGACATGCAGTACCGAAGTACTGCTTGGCATGCGACACTGTAGCAGCAACGTTTCCCTGTGGCACTGTGGCTGGGATACCCAACGACACTGTAGTTGGATGACTCGTGCATGGTACTACGCCACTTGAGCGAGCTGAAGGAGCAGTATTAATCGTAACACGACTCGCACCTGCAGTGATTATATTGCTGCTAGTTGAGTGTACACCACTAGAGCTTGTCACAGAGCCAGTTGAGCGAACACCACTAGAGCTTGTCACAGAGCCAGTTGAGCGAACAGAAGAAACACAGACAGTTAAAGTCTCCCTGTGACGCAAGAATTGAAGAAACCGCATTTGCCAGCTGCAAAAGACGATTCAGGGACTGACGTTTGAATCTCAATGTTGGCTGCTATGAATGCTTCCTCCATTTTGATTTCTATGACGGTTGCAGTCGTGTACGATGTTGGCATTTGGGGCAAGTTTCACTTTTGAAAAATTGCAAATTTACTTAAACTAGCCCTGACTACTCAGATTTACTACTATTATTTCTTGCCAAGCACAATGGTTTGAAATAAAGTATTTGAAGTTGTTTGTTTCACCCAACTTCTTACATTACAGACACTGCTTGTCGTGACTGTTATACTGAATGACTTGCTTTCATGCTAGCCCCATGCATCCTACGTTTCGAAGATTTGACCGTTACCGCTAACGCTTACTGTTACTGAATGCCCCATTTACGTGTGATGCAAAATGTAATTAAAATCATAATGCCACACTTTAAAAGTGTCAGAGAGAATTGCTGCACACAATTTCTTCATCAGGATACAGTTTTTGATACAGTTTACAAAATTAATAAAAATCGATCCGATCCTTACCAAATCCACTCTCGTCGACAAATATTTATGAATCATATATACTCACTCCCTCCTTTTCTTACAAATGTTTTTTGATGGGATGATCGTTGATCACCACCTAACTCAGTAGCCCAGTGCATCGTTGTTGTTGGCCGTTACAAATGGCCGCCATTTTCGCTGCGCTGGTGGGTCGCTGATCTTTGCTGGAATTTCTTAAAAAGCCGTTGAATTTTCACTGGAAACATCTTCTAAACGTCTTCCAACAGTCCAAAGCAGATCCATCCACTATCGGGCACCAGAATTGTTGGGGGGAAACGGTCCCCAACAATGAAATACATCTGAGACATTCGGAAACTAAACATGACTCAGTTTATTCCACACTTCTCTCTTTACAACTGATTACAGATACACATTGCACAAGCGCACCACTGATATCTAGTATCAATCTAGATAAGGTAAACGAAAGGTTAGGAGGGTCGGCGAACAGCACTGTTACACGTCTTCTTTGTCGAATAGAGTGATTATGCAGGAAATAAGCCATTTGTTTGGTGAATTGTTCCAGTTTGCTGCCAAACAGCATGTGCCGGATAGAATTGCATGTAATTCTACAACACATGCTTCTTGAAATTCCGTGCTTAGAAATAGAATACAAAGACATGAGGGTTATTTCTTTGAGAAAATATTTAATTTTACAGTACTGCTGAAATTATAATTGTAAAAACTCCGTCCCTGGAAATACTTAAAATGTGTCTTGCTTTATTCTCAATAGCGTGCTGTATTTTATTTCATTCTCTTGGCATGTGTAGTGTCAAAACCTTAACTGAATGTTGCGTTTTGTAATATTCTCCATATTTGAATGTTTAGATGTCTTCGATTGAGGAACCGCCAATTCAGTGCCAAATGGGCCAAGTGCATGATCTGATGGCAGAAGCCATGTGGGAGTCGAGCAGTGACTGCCACTCGAATTCAGGTGAGTTGGTTATTGCCATTGATTTGTATTTTGGTTGCAGAATGAATGAAAATCCAGAACCCATAACTATGCCTGATCTATGAATCGTATGGCCTTTCTTGTCACAATACTAAAAGTCTTACTGATGCTGAATGGCTGCAGCATTTGTTTTTTGTTTGCGAATTGGTGTCCCGCTTTTTATGTTTGTTAAAGTTCAGAATGTAAAGGCATTAAATCTAGGTATTATGTTGAGTCGTATCCTACCAAAACCATTAAAATTTAGTGTTCATCCATAGCACCGGAGGCTGCGATTGCTCACTTGTTAATGTGTGTAGGTATGCATTGTCCCAAATCACACAAGGCCAGAGCTTGCCATGGGGAAGTGTTTCTCTTTCCGGACGAGGCAACGCCCGTTCCCCCTCTGGCTCAGCCTCCTGCCGGCGCCGAATTGGATGACACCTCTGCCCTTCCTCTTCCAGAAGATGGTGGCCACTTCAGTGCTGATGAAGAATTCTGCATTCTGGAAGATGACCCCGGCATTGGCTTCAGGGTAAGATGGCAAACCATTTCCTCCATGGTACTTGGAATTTTCTGCCTAGACAGTAACAGATGGCACGTGTAGCAGTAGAAGAAGATTTAAGGTTATGTATTGCCTTTCGTTTGCATTTTCCCTAGGTTCCTCTTAGTATTTACCACCAGGTAATTACCCCACAAAAAACTATTACAAACTAAAGGATTTAACCAACGGAAAGCAACGCTGCAGATTTTTTTTTAGTTAACAGATTGAAAATATCGAATATGCATCTATTTTGGTTTTTCATTAAACTTACTTTCATCTTGAAATGCAAACCAAAAATCAGTGTAAAATTCAGGTTGGAATTTAGCACTCTGGACACTAAGAGTGCCAAATTCACACATGAATTTTACACTGACGCTTGGTTTGCGTTTCAAGATGAAAGTTAAGTTAGCAGATTGTTGTAAAAAAGTTTGTGTCCTAGCTTTTCCTGACACCTTTCGTGCTCAAAACATACTACATTCCTAGATACAATACCTGATGGATGATGGGTCTTCAGAATTGTATTGTTTGTTATATTGGGGTTATTGTTGTAAAAGAAAATTGATTATAACGATACTATCGTCATTAGTTAGTTTAATTAGCCTAATAAGAATAAAAAATCATATAGGCTAAGTAAAGTAAAAATATAATCAAATATATTTTTAAATAGTTTAGGCTAATGTCTGCACTGCATGTAGTGTAACGCTTAAAATGACAGACCTAAGCTAAACAGCACTGTATTTTAAAAAAATCTAAGCCTATTCCGAAGAATAGAAAACGTTTTTTTTTTTGGTAAATGAGCACATGATCGTGGATGTTACTTGATGGTCTACGGCATCCAAATGTTCTGCCAATCCTTCCATGTATTAATTGCATTCAATGAACAACATGAAATGCTTTATACATGTCAACTTGGGCTTCAGTTGTATCCTCATTATGATAGTCGTCTTCGTGTACTTTTTGTCAAATTCTTGGTAAAATCAACAACCTTGGATAGATGGGTACATGGAATTTTTATTCCTTGCAAAGGAATTTGATTGGGTGAGTGGATGAAGAGATGGTGCAACAAGCAACGTAAAATTAAAAAAAAATGGGAGGAAAGCCAAATCTGCTTGATTACAGTGATAAATCTATATAACTAAGATCGTAATATTTGTGTGTCCGCAGTGGGAATCTCAATAATTTTTATTCTTTTGTTTATGTCTCTTTTCATTAGAATTGTCTGTATAAGTAATGATTCAAACTGTGTTTTCAACAAAGAGGGACAGTACTGATGATGTCATGTTTCTTACTATCTGCAAAATACTAACCTTCAGTATGTGCTAAATTGTTTCTATTTTGCTTTAGTTGCCCGAATTTTAAACCGCTTTGTCGTTTAAAATGCAATGTGTTGAGTTCAGCGACAGTTTACGTAGCGGTCATTCCGTTTTGGGCATCCATGGTACAGACTTGGAAGCCCATTTTGCTGACTTTGGATCACGACAGATTCCTCAATTTTGTGTATCAGCTTTTACCTGCAGTAATAAATGGGTGCTTGGGCACCCCTTCCATGCTTATAGGGATCGTTGTTCCTGCCCGGATAGCAATCCCTCCTGATATTCAAATAAGACTCGGAGTCCTTTTTGCGCAAAGGCAACCAACATTTTATCATTGAAGAATCAAACAACGTGCTTAACGCTCGGAAACCAACCATGGACTGCAAACCAACCCGAAAACTAGGCTGGTGAGTTGGCAGGTGTCAGGGCGCTACGGAAGCGGCGGAGGGCCATCCTGACATGCTGGAACACAAAATTTTGCCTGATGTAAAGTAATTTTAGAAAGTTTATTGACTGACTTAACTAACCTGTTTGCGTTAGGCCTAACAACTCGAATGTGTCAGCCCCTATGCTCGATCTCCTAAACTCCTTTTGTTGTTGATTCCTTGCGGATCACTTTTATTTCGGACGCCTTGCTGCTGCTTGGGCAACTGCTGATGGGAAATCACAGTATTTTCATGCCAACGGGAAATTACAACAATGCTCTATAAAGCCAATCATATACCGGAGAAGGGGGGGGGGGGGCTGCCTTAGTAAATACAGATGCATCGGTAGTTATTTAGGTAAGTATTGCCACAGCGAGGTAACATGGTGCTGGGGGAGGACAAAATATCCTATTGTACTGAGGTTTTGTTATGAAGGGTGTTGTTATAAGCGGTTTTTTTTAGCTTAAGAATAGTGACAATTTGTCCATTCTTTAGTAAATGTATCGTAATGATGTTACTGTTATAAATAGGTTATACTGTGTGCTCAAAAACTTTACGTACGTATTACGAATCCGCCTAAATGGCATTCGGTAGGCAACTTTCTGATGAAAAAAAACAAGTGCTTCATGTTAAATACGTATGCGTGTTATTGGTTTTAACTGCTTCATTGATGCATTGGCATTAAGGCTGCACCGATACAAAATTTACCGATCCGATACCGATACCGTTCAGGTTTTATTATTATTTGCCGATACCAGTACCGGTACCGATATCCAAAATTGTATCCCCAGTTTTTCATCAACGCTGTAGTTTTCCGCAAAAGTCCAATAATTATTAAAATTAAAAAAATGTTAAATAGTAACCCGCAGTTAAACCCTAGCTAGGAAGATACTCTGTGCTTTCGTAAGCAAAACGCCGCAAACCGCATGTCGTAATCTCGAACGGTTCCAAAGTTATCGATGTTTCCATGAAAGTTGCCGAAACCGATAATATCGGCAACAGATCCGATCCAGTATTGGTATCGGTGTAGCCTTAATTGGCATTATAAAAAAAGCATCAGGTTGGACTGTAATCTACATAGCTATTACACTCTGTTCAGGCCTAAGCACCCGTGTGCTAGCTGCTGGATTATACACACTGGCCTAAAGTGAGACAGTCATAAAATACTGAAGTAGAATGAAAGGGAATGGACGTTGTCACGTTTAAATAGGCAAGCAGATAAAAATAAAATGTGGTTTATCAATAAATCACATTTTTAAATCTCTCTCTACATTCCTGTTCAAGGAAAATTTTTCTAGTTGCCCTTAAAACTCAATTTCGTACTTTCTGCAAAGTACTTCCATTCAGGGGTGCATAAAATTCTTACTGGACAAAATTTCCCACAAAAGTTTCTTACAGATTTTTCAAATTTCCACAGCCATTCACTATGTCGGCAAGCCATTTTTCAGTAAATTTCCACAGTTCTCTGAAATTTCCCACAAACCTCGTTCTAGCGTTCTGGCATATTCTGCACCCCTGCTTCCTTTCAGTAATATATGTTAAAATCGCTTACTGTTTGCTATTCATTGCTAAATTAAGTTAATTTAATTGTTGTCTGATAATCTAATGTAATCTAGCTCCCCCGGGGGGCTGCCTTGCATCCCTTATCAATGCAAGCAGTGCCGCCTCTTTCATATATCTTTTGGGCACGAACGTGTTCATGTTGCACCCGTTCTGCTTGTGGAGTTTTCTTTTTATTTCACCATTGCCAACCTGTATTCTGAAAAACATTAACGGACTTGGTTGCTTCAGATGACTTTCCTAAATGCACGCACACCCAATGATAACCATCCAGCCTGCCGTAAATGAAGGACGTGTAATTTTACTTCTATCAAATGTGACATTTGCTTGCATCGCAATGACAACATTTGCTAAAGTGCTCTTCACCTGGAAGAGTCCGATCAGAAAAATTCAGCGTAGTAAATCTGCCTCGCTAGATTCCAAGGCATTCCCCCCCACCTTAAAAGCTCAGGTAACTCTGTTAAGATTACCATTGATCTATGTTTCTAAAATTGTGTACTGATCCGTTTGCCGAACTTCACTAAATCTTTCTTGAACTGAAAGATTCGCTGGCGTCGCTGGCGACGATGCCTGCGGCAGCATCGCCACTACCATGCATTCACCTCTTGATGATCGTTCCTCCACAATTGAAACCATAAACTTTAAGAAGAGTGATTCTTATGACTCTGATTTGTCTGATGACAGCTGACTTTTCTTCAGATTCTGACAACGACGATCGTTCCTTCTAGAATCCCTCATAGGCAAAACCGTTTTATTAAACACGCAGCACAATGAAGCTAAGGACATTTTCGATTAACGCTTGGATTTCGTGCTATGGTGTGATTTTTCCGACGCACATTTCAGGAATTTGAAGAATTCCAGGTTCTGTAAAGAGCTTCCGGATCCTAAACCCTGAGGACCACCTTTGGACACTAGCCAACAAAGGCACTAAGTCAACTAAGTCAACTCCATGACAACTTCCTTAGCCGGCTGTTTCTTACTATCTGCAGAATACTAACCTTCAGTATGTGCTAAATTATTTCGATTTTGCTTTATTTGCCCTAATTTTAAACCCTTTTATCGTTTAAATCGCAATGCTTGAGTTTAGCCAGTCTGCCGCCAGGATTGCTGGCGGTGCGGTCTATATCATTTGATATAGATATAGTGGCCGTTTTCATCATTTCATTTCGTTCATTCATGCTAAAGACATGTTAGCCCAATTTGCTTGCTTTGGATCACGACAGATTCCTAATTGACGGACATGTAATTTTGTGTACCAGCTTATACCCTGCAGTAATAAATGGGTGCTTGATCACCCCTTCCAAGCAGGAACAGAACATTTTGCCAGATGTAAACTATTTTAGAAAGTTTAACTTCCTTAACTAACCTGTTGCGTTTGGCGTAATTGGTTAGCCCTAAGTAATAACTCGAATGCGTCAGCCTTTATACTGGAATGATTTCGTTATCGTCCTTTTGTTGTTGATTCTTTGCGGATCACTTTTATTTCATTGACGGACGCATTGCTGCTTCTTTTATGTTCGAAAATTTCATTTTCAAGTTTAATTCAACACTTCCTACTTGCACGTAGCCTATTGAATGCATTTCACGAATACTGGCGTGTGTCTCTGTCGCCAGCACCGTAGGGTGTTGCCCTGTTGCCAGCATTCGTGCTCTGCACCTTTGGCTCTGTGCCTCTTGCTGCCGGATCTCGACTGTGCGAAAATCCTAGACTTTCTTTAAAATTACGGAAAGGCAGTTGGCTTTTTGTAACATTGTGAAGCAGATAACATTAATTAATTTTTAATTCATTTTATTTAGTCCCATTTTACGTGCATATCTATTTTTCGAGAAATATTTATTTTATTTTTAAATTCATTTGCTTGTCAATGACGCTGCATGTTGGCTGCTTTTAGCCAGCATCGTTAATGGATTATGCAGATGGTGGTTGTAACAGCATCTTCCGACAGGTAAATAAATAAACACTTTGTGTCTTGTGTAGGATTAGAATCTAAAATCAGAGGTTGTTGGCTGAAGTGTCAAAAATTTTCCCCCTATAAATTCTAAAGGGACTCCGAGGAGTTGGGTGAAATTTGGTGTGTCTGGAAACAAAACATAATGGCACGATATTGTGGGAGAATTAAAATCTGCCTGCCGACAAGACACGATCGTCAAGTTTTTTTCCCAAGGCCCCTGTTATGGGAGGCGATGACACCAACCTTAGCACAACAATGGAGGTGAGTAGCGCCAACAACAACAAGGCTAGCAAACTCAAGGCCAACTGGGGGGTAAAGGAAAGTTTGAATGCTAAAATTACGTTAGAGAGTAGAAGTGTTGAAGTGTGATGTCTCTTAGGCTGTGGCTTGAAGAAGACAACTAGAACGGTTGCCGAAAATTAGCAAGTTTGGCAAGGTTTGCAAAGTTTTCCAAGGTTTTGCTAGTAACCTGGACAGTTTTTGGTGCTGCGTTTTGACTGTAAGTTATTTTATAATGAATACATCATCTTCGTTGATCTAGAAGACGCCTACCTACATGTTCCTCTTCACCTTTCCGTTCACCATCTTTTCTGCTTCATGTCACACTGGAAGTGTCACAGTCCTGCTATTCGGTCGTGCCACAGCACCACAAGTCTTCACATCGATCGTTGGTCCTGTCCTGGCCCATCTTCACCAAAAGAAAATTTGTGCACTCGCCTATTTGGACGATTGGCTAATCTGTCATCTTTCCATAGTGCAACGTCTTCAATATCGGCAACCCTGTCTCAGCCTATGCCACGACCTAGGAATAGGCGTAAATCATGTTAAGTCAAGACTCATTCCGGCCAGGACTTTCATCTTCTTGGGAGTAGTTTTCGATGTTCACAATTTCACAGTTCGGAAAGGGTAGAAATAGTTCGAAAAAATCTAGGAAAGCTCTTAAAAAAAAGAAAATGTAACCGCGTACGAACTCCTAATTTCCGCATAGGATTGATAGATTGATGTGAAAAATTTGTGCCACTAGGACAATGGAGAGCTAAACCAATCCACTGGTTTTGGAAGGAAGAGAGGTTCCCACAAACATCTTGGGAGGACTGGATTCCATGTCAACATCTGCCTCAAGCTGGTGGATGGACCCTTCAAATCTTCGAAAAGTAGTGCCCAGTCACGATCCACTGCCACACACTCTCCTCTTCTCGGATGCCTCCAAAACGGGGTGGGGAGTTCACCTAGACAGAAATCAGGTCTCAGGAAGTTGACGAAGAGCAACTCCACATCAACGTTTTGGCACTTCGAGCAATACATCTGGCAATTATATCTTGGAAATCATTTCTTCGAGGGAAATTAATTGGCGTGATGACCAACAATACGACAGCAGTTTTCCATGTGACAAGATGAGGAACCCACTCCCTCTCAATGATGAAAGAAACGGCGAATCACTTCGAGACATGTAATGCTAACACATTGCTGGGAAACTCAACGTTTGGGCGGACAAGCTTTCGAGGGGGAATCAAGCACCTACTACAGAATGGAAAATAGACACCAAACTCTGTTAGGTTTCCCCCATTTCCGGAAGAAGGCTTATCGTCGTTCAATTACCAACTTTCGAACTACATATCCCCCCCCCTTTCCAGATCCAACAGCCTGGGCAATTGATGCCTTGACCATGTCCTGGGATGCTATATTTGCATACGTATTTCGTCCGTTTTTTCCTCTCTAAGCCATTCTAAACAAAATGGCCAATCACAGGGCAACGCCATCTTGATAGCACCCATGTGGCCAGCAGCATCATGGTTCATAGACCTCATAGAGATGAAGAAGGAAGGTCCCATCCTTCTCCCACTATCAGAACTCTCCTCACTCATCACAACGGGAAGACCATCCACCCGAAACCCGATATTCTTCATCTTCACGGGTGATGACTTTAGTCTAAAGAAAGGCAGATTTTCTACTCCAGTCACCCGAAGGCTCTGACTTTGTCATAGGTCGTCAGCCATCAAGATCTGCGAGACAAAGTAGAAAAAGTGGCATGGATGGTGCGAAGCCCAATAATCGGATCCTTGCAAACCGTCCGAAACAATTCTGGCTTCGTTCTGACAAGTGCACAGATCTGCCATCAACTCAGTGATTTCTTGCTTTGGCGACAACCCCATCATCAACAGCAAGATTATTTCAAGACTGGTACTGGCCTTCGCAAACGCTCAGCCAAAAACTCGCCAACTCTTCCCAAGATGGAACCTTCAACTAGTGGTGAAAAGTCTTTTGAACCCTCCATTCAAAGCACTTCATTTGGCTTCGATCCTCCATCTGTCGCAGAAAGCCGTCTTCCTGCTTGCTCTAGCCTCTGCAGCAAGACAGAGCAAATTAGCAACCTTAATTTTGAGAGAAGACGACCGTATGCTCTTCTCGAAAGACTGGACAGCAGTAACTCTGTACCTTCCCTGCACAGTTCAGAGCAAAGAATCTAAGCCCAGACATGGCTCCCAAGCCCATTACTGTGAAAGCTTTAGGACCAGTCGTTGATCCAGAGGGGACAAAACAGACCCAATGTCTTATAGGAGCACTCCATCATTATTTGGAAAGAACTGAAATTCCAAAAACAAAGCATTACACAGTGGAAAGAAAAGTGCCTGCCACTTCACTGTTTCTGCAAGTTGATAAACACAGTGGAAAGATAATTCCTCTCCCTAGGATGCCATTCAGACTTGGGAAGTGGATATGTGATAAAACATAATCAAATGTGTTAAAACGTGCCTATGATCTAGTACCAAATCACCTAGATCTGCCAAGTGAGGCGTGGGCTCATCAGCTAAGAGTACTAGCAGCTTCATGGGCATACGGCAGTGGAGCACCACTTGATAAAGTGGTAGGAGCATGTTCTTGGTACCATAAAAACACCTTATCACACTACGTCACAGACTAGTGCTTCTAAAGGTACAAAAACAATAAAAGAACACAATAGAATCGGACAATAACCCAGTGACCAACTGCCTAAAGAAAGAATGAAGCATCAAAATAGGTGGGTATAACATTCTATTAAGTTCCACAAAATTACATAATGTTTAAAAGTGTGAAGCGTGAATAAATGTTTGAAGTAAAAGTTGAGTCGGCTTCTCACTGACCTTCCGCCAGTAGAACAAAGTCAGCACATACTGAAGTTCACTATTTTGCAGACAGTAAGAAACAAAAATTTTAACACTGCTTAAAATTAGTTGTTACTATTGTAAAATACTTACAATACGTTGAAGAAATCACTGTAGACACGCTTATTTTCATAAAGTCAAGATATCACTTAATATCTCCTCAAATTTTCGATGATCAGTAGCCCTGAAGATGTAAATTCACAGGCGATCATCTTCTTCAGGCAGTCCACTTTAACTCAAAACATTATCCAACGACCATTCGTCGTCTGCTAGGAATTTGAAGAGTGAGCGTGGCATCCGGTATTTGTTGGGTTGGTTTCCCATTTTCTTCTCAGTTTGCACACGCGTGGGTGAAACAAGAAAAGGAGTTCGAAATAGAGTGAAACAGCACATCGCCGATACAAGGAATAAAGTACAAATGAACAGCATTGCAGTCCACCACATGGAGACGCAACACAAGGTAGATAGGGAAGGAACAAAAACGCTTCTAATCTCCAACTCCAGAAGTCCCTGGCTGTTCAACACCACAACTGAGAGAAGGCTGTGCTGATGAATATCCAGGGACCCTCAAACCGTGGAATTAGCTACTAATGCATGGTGAACTCAATGTGTTGCTGAGAAAAAAAATGGGAAACCAACCCAGCAAATACCGGATGCCACGCTCACGCTTCAAATTCCTAGCAGACGACGTATGGTCGTTGGGCGATGTTTTGAGTTAAAGTGGACTGCCTGAAGAAGATGATCGCCTGTGAATTTACATCTCCAGGGCTACTGATCATCGAAAATTTGCGGAGATATGAAGTGATATCTTGACTCTATGGAAATAAGCGTGTCTACAGTGATTTCTTCAACGTATTGTAAGTTGAATTTTCATAGTAAGCGGTGTGACGTTTTCAAAATACTTACTTTTAGTAGAACCCACCCATCCTCTTCGCTGTGTAGAACCCATCGGTTACCCATCTGAAACTTAAAGGTTCAAAGCGATATCAAAAGATGGATGGAATATGAGCGCAGTGCTCCTAGCGGGTGAGTAGCTAAACTAATATGAATAAAATTAGAATTCAATGACTTTAAATTTATTTTGGGCATAAAATAGCAAAAATAAGAGATTTTAGTACATACAGTGTTGAAGGTAAGTATTTTAGGATAGGAAAACTAATTTTAAGCAGTGTTAAAATTTTTGTTTCTAGTTGCCTTGAAAAAGTCCATTACCTTTTTTATTAGCATTCTCCTTCTCAATGCTGTTCAATACTAGAGAAAACAAACGAAGATCCTTCCGGTTCGCTACCTACTGTGCAGATCTACTGCGCAGCCTCCATCATATATAAATCGAAGCGGAGCGGTAATGCTCACCTTTTCTTCTCTAGCGTCCACGCTGTTCACTTCGCTCCGGGAAATGTCGAGCCTCCACCTCCGCTTCCACCTTCCGACTTCCTTCCTTCCTCCGCTCCGCTTCCTCTTTGTGATGCCGAGGGTCAAGGGAACACCACGGGATGACTCTTCCTCCTACACCCGACGTTCCACCTCACCGGTTTACGTCCCTCCGGTTGTCGAGAACATAGAAATTCTCGAACTTACAACGGAACAGGTTTCTTTGGAGCCTCCGAATACCCCTCCGTTCGGAATCCCTTCCTGCACCATGCAACATTGCTGCCTCAAGCTTCAACTAAAGCACGGAAGGTTGCGGCCAAACTGGCCTCCTCCGTCAGTCCTCGTATTACGCCTTTGGACTTATTTTCCTTGTTCCTCCGACCACTCCATCTCCCGGCGTGCCAACAAGTGGCTTACATTCTACTTTCTCTGCGCTGCCACACGCCTCCGCTGGCTGCTGTCCCTCGGAACGGCCGTCCCTCTTGGCTTCTGCCTAAGGCAGTCCACGTTTTCGATGCGTCTGGGCGGAAGGCGGATCAGTTCGTCTTACTGACGTGCCTCGTCCTCGGTCCCCTTCCCCACTGCGCACTGCCTCTGCGCAGCCCTCTTGGGGTGGACCTTTTCACTGCCTGCTATCGGCTTTCACCTTTCCTCGCTCCAGCATTGAATGCTGTTGTTTTCTTTGGAAAGGGTATGATGTCCCTCCGCGACGCCTCGATCTGCGCATCCTATTCCGCAGCCCTCCTTTCGGATTATGTGCTCTGACGATGCAACCAGCTCGTCCCTTTCTACTGCTGTCTTCGTACGATACGATGCATGCCCGGCCTTGGGCCAGCTTACATCAGCTCCGGCACAGCATCCTATCATGATCATTTCTCCTAGGATAATCACCACAAGTGATCATTCCGAGCTCCTCACGGATCCACAATACCTCCACATACCGCTGTTTCGCGGAAAAACACCTCCCTCCGTTCCTCTTCTTGTAGGGTTATCCTACCTTCCGTTGTTTTTACAGCAATTTTCTGGATATACCTTCCGTTCCGACTCCGAACCTCCGTTCCTCGAACGACTATTCCGCCTCCTATTTTGGCCTCCTCCTACGGGGATGTTCCAATTTCTTTACCCCTCCACCCCGTGGAAGGATACCTCCCTTCGCTCCTCTTCAGAAGGATTGCTTTGGCCCTTCCGTTGTTTTACAACGGTTTTCTGGCTGCGCTATCCTCTCCTTCATTTGAGGATCCTCACAGGGTTTACTGCCGTCATCCATCCTTCCTTCGGAAGGTTTCCCGTCTGCAGTTTCTCCGGCGCCACTACCGCGCATAGTTGCGTCCCGTCTTACCACTGCCACTTCCGCCAATCAGACTACTGCTCCACCTCTGGCTTTGGTCCCCTCTTCCCATGAGGGTTCAAGTTCCCTGCCTCCACAACTTAACCTCTGGACAGTCAGTCGTCCACCCTGCCTTGCCTTTCGTTTCAAAGGTTCAACTGAGCAACGACATCCTTCCGACTCAACTGTGTCTCTGTTTCGACTGTCTGCATACCAAAGTGCTTTCGGTCCCAACCACTCGTGAGGGGCCTTTATTCCTCCGTCAACCTTACATTTCCTATGGCACGTTACTTCCGACTTAGCCTCCGCGGCGTCTTCTTTCCACAGCCAATCCTACCATCACCTTTCTTCTCTACCACCACGCTGTTCACATCGCTCTGGGAATTGTTGAGCATTGCCTCCGCTTCCGCCTTCCGCCTCCGCTTTGTCTCCCGCCTCCGCTTTGCTATGCCGAGAGCAAAGGGAACGCCACGGGAGGGTTCTTTCCCCCTTCCTCACCGTTCCGCCTTGCCAGTCTGTCCCTCCGGTTGGTGAGAACGTAGAAGTTCTCGAACTCACAACGGAGCAGGATTCCTTCGTGCCTCCGAACCCACTTTTTTTCTGAATCTTTTCCGCCACCGTGCCATACTGCAACCACATCTCCCGTTCCGTGCAGTCAACCACCTCCAGCAAAGGATCTTCGGTCTCTCTCTGAGGAACTTTCCCGCAATAAAGAGCGGTATGCCCGCTTAAAGTTACAATTGAAAGCGCGGAAGGTTGCGGTTAAGCTAGCCACCTCCGTCAACTCTCGCATCATGCCATTGGACCTGTCCTCCCATTTTTCTGATACCTCTCGTCGTACCAACGAACATCTCACGTCGTCTCATGTTCACTCTCTTATGGATTCTTCTCCCCGTACCTTCAAACTGAAGGCGCATACTGACTACACCTCCTCCTGGCTAACTTCCCTTCCTAAGCGGTATTGTCCTCCAGCTTCTGATACAGGTCCATCTACTGCCCCTGCAATTCCGCCTCCGCCGCTTCCGGCACCGCCTCCGGTTCCTCCATCGGGCTCCTACGGCAGCAACAACCCGAACTCCTACAATTCACCGGACCCCTCTGACTCTGGTCTTCTGGAGCCTCCGTTTCAGGGGATCCTGATCACTCTGAAATTCCTCTACCCGACCTCATGAAGACAGTGGAGGAAATAATCTCGGACTGCTTCCTATACAAGCCCTCCGCATCGACAAACGCAGCATCCAAGAATAGAGGGCTGGCGACGAGTTTCGGGTTTGGCCTCCGCGATCAACTACCGCACCAACCGGCAATCTAAAACCCTCCTCACGACTCTCCTCCGCAATAGATGTGTTCTCCTGGGCATGGTTCCCCCCTTGAATTGGATAAGGATCCTCCTCCGCCTCGCCCGGGTCGCGAAAATTACTTCTTCTGCCCAAACGGCGATGGTACCGCCAATTCACGGAACTTCGATACCTACCCTCAATCAGAGATTTTGACAGCCTACACTAAATTAGACCTCGGCACGGCTCTCTATCTTCCCCGACGAGCGGCAGTCCCTGTGTTTGTCCTCCGCAACAACAATCGTATCCTGCACCTTGGCCTCCGGGCCGCCTCCCAGACGGATGTTCTTAGCACAGCTGCAAATGCACTGTGCGAACGACTCTACACTGACCCTCCGGATGATACTTGTCACCTAACGTTCCTCGTCAACCAAGTTTTCTGCAAGAGTTGCTTCGCCATGTATCACGCCATGAACTGGTTCACTCACACCCTCTTCAATTCCGCGCTGCTCCTACGGGAGGTTGCGCATAACACAGCACATAACCTCCGTGCATCCCCTTGACACCTCCTCCGCAATCAACCTATTCATGAATCGGAATCACTATTCTGGGGGCTGATACCGAAAGTGGCTCCCCGTCTAGATATCTCACGCAAGCCTCGATACAACAAGTCTCGCTCTTCCCGTCGTCCTCATTCCCTCCCTTCACGATCCGAGCCTCCAACGAAAGACCTTAGGAGCACCAAACCCTCCAAAAAACACCTTCCGCCTCCGGCTCCACGTTCCGCCTCTCCCTTTCCGGCCAGAACCAAGGGTCGTGGACGGGGCCGCTCCCTGTGATCTTTCCTCTTTAGACTGACGACACCAGAACAGTTCTCACCTCCGACGCAAAAATCGTGATAACTATTGACATTTCGCCTCCCCCACAAGCTGTAGGAGGACGCCCCCAGATCTTGGCAAGCAATAACTTCCGACCCAGTGATTCTTTCGATCATTTCTACAGGCTTCAAGCCAAAGTTCCTTCTGCCTCCACCAGTGCACGATCCTCCGTGGGACAACCAGTCTCGTTCCTCCACCCCATTCCGACTAGAGATATTGTCTCTCCTCCTGAAGGAGGCCATTCATGTAGTGTTACCTCCATTTACCCCGGGGTTCTGCAGCAGCATTTTTCTCTGCGACAAGAAAACAGGGGGATCTCGCATGATTTTCAATCTCAAGCCACTCAACCGGTTCATTCACAACCCACATTTTCGAATGGAAACGATATCCTCCATCCGCGAATCTCTTCAACCCAACGATTGGACAGTTTCCCTCGACCTGGCCGACGCCTACCTTCACATCCCACTTCATGTCTCTGTCCGCCACCTATTCCGTTTCGTACTAGACAACACCATCTACGAATACCTTTGCCTTCCGTTTGGCCTCAGTGCAGCCCCACTTATCTTCACAATGATCCTATTACCTGTCTTGGCCTACCTCCACCAACAAGGCATCTGCATCCATGCCTTCCTAAAGGACTGCCTCCTTCCGCATCTACGACCAGCAACCCTATCAAGAAACCTAGTCTCTCGAACATATTAGGTGACGATCAAGAACGTGCCTTATGCCCGGTACGAGCCATCCGTTTTATCTTAAAGCGTCCAAACTAATTCGAAGAGGACGCACCCAACTTTTCCTTCTGTTCAGCAACAGAGTTGGACATACTTCCGCACGGACGAGTGCCACCTGGATCAAGGGCCTCACTATCCAAACCTATGAAGCTCTTGACATGTCCCATCACGCCGATGGTTTATATCGCATCGGGTCATTTGTTGCCGCCCGTCGCATGCTTTAACCCCTTAAACACACTGTTGTTATTCTGTGAAGGGAACCGGTCGCTACCTGAGGGGACTCCTGTCAAATGGCGCCGCTGCCTTGACGAAGTCTATGGGAATGCTAATAAAAAAGGTAATGGAGTTTTTCAAGGCAACTAGAAACGTCAAGCTACCAGTATTACCTGGTTAATTTTGGTTTCTATTGCTCCCATCCTCCTCCCCTCTAGTGCCATTTGGGCACAATAGAGGTATTGAAAAGGTGAGCATTACCACTCCGCTTCAATTTATATATGATGGAGGCTGCGCAGTAGGTAGCTAACCGGAAGGATCTTCGTTTGTTTTCTCTAAAATTGAACAGCATTGAGAAGGAGAATGCTAATAAAAACGGTAATGTATTTTTTCAACAGGCAGTAGAAACCAAAATTAACCAGGTAATACTGGTATTTTAACGTTTTTACTGTCCTAAAATACTTACCTTCAGTAGAACTCGCCCACCCCCCTGTTTTTGCTGAACCCAATGGTTCATAAGCGGTAAGACAAGATGGCGGCACTGCTTGCATTAATAATGAATGTGAAGCTGCGCCTCTGGCAGGAACTTGATTATACTAACTCATTGGACAAAAATAAAATTAATTTAAATTGGGTAATGAAAAGCATAAAATAAGCGATATTAGCATATATTACTGAAAGCAAGTATTTAGGCTAGTAAAAACTAATTTTAAACCGTGTTAAAATTCCATTTTTATTGCCACGAAAATTTACATTACCTTATTTTTACATAGCAGTTTCCCCTTTGCTGGAGCGCCTTATTCCCTAGGAGAAAAGTTCTTCCCGCCGGGCTCGTACCTATTGCGCATGTCCGGAACTGGGTTTGCCTATATAAGCGGAATGCAGCGGACCACAATTATCTTTCTTCTTAGAGCCGCTGCTAGCGAGTGGTTGCTCCTGAAGTCATATTCCCGTTCCAGGCGTACCACCTAGACCTTGGAAGGAGCCATTCTTGTGGCCGAAGCGGTTTCTTTCCACGATTCCGGGGTGTCCGGAGTTTCAGCCTCCATTCCCTTTTGTGACTCCACTACGGGACCGTTCAGTAAGGAACCAGTTTTCTCACCTCTCTTTCAGGCCTGTTCCATTTACCTTTCCCAGGCTGTTCCGGCCAGCGTGTGGGCAGGTCCTTTTCCTCTAAACCATCCCGGACGATTGTTTTCCGCCCACCTCTGCCATCCTTAGTGTTTCCGCTGCTTCTCTCGCAATTTGCGGAATGTGCCCCGCACAACTTCTCCCAACGTTCCGGACCTTGAGTCCGTACCTGTCGCCCAATTCTACCGCCTTCCGTGACTTCTAATCCGCTGGGGGCAACTCCTCGCAGTTCCCCTGTTTTCCAGCCTCCGGCCACCGTGCATCTTCCTGCACCCTTTCCAACGTTCTGGCGTGAGTATTGCGTCCCCTCTACTAGTCCTGTTGGCTGGTGTTTTCCAGGGCCTTCACTCTCCACTCAGCCTGTGCTACCCTAGGACTTTCTTCCTTTACCTCTGGATCCTACTCACTTCCTTTGTTTGGAACTTAAGACCACTAGCGACGGCAACGCCGACCATTCTCTGGTGATTCATGAACGCTGTTCCCCTGACTTTCTATGTAACCTCGTTCCCCCGTCCTTCTCTCCAAACGACCTCTATGTACGTTCCCCGGCATTACTCCACTTCCTCCTCGTGCTACGCTGGCTTTACCTACTTCAGCAAGCACGGGTTCTTCTTCTTGACCAGACTTTGCATCCTGCACATGACTTGTTACTCCACCTGTGTCGCCTTAATCCATCTGGATCAGGCGGAACATTGTTACGTTCCTTAAAAAAAAAAGAAACAGAAAGTTGTGAAATAATAAAACTAAGACAACATCAAATTCAACAATCAACCAAGATGCTACTACAGAGCAATATATTCCGTTTACCCAC
>JAHWFP010135038.1:13919-33024 GCA_023313725.1 Lithobius niger | reverse complement strand
CATCCGGGGTTGCTCTACTGTACCTCCGTTTCCGACCCTTTCCTGCTCCTCCATTACGCTGTTCCCATCAATCGGAGGAGGGAACACAGACTTAGTAACACCGTCTTCATACGGAGGTAGACTTAAAGGCACATAACTCCCTCCGGTATATTTTAACAGTTTTCCTCGATACATTACTGGAAATAGTTTTATATGAATTCATTTACCTTTTATTTGATCGTCTAAGGGTACGATCCCGGTGACAGATGTGGCGCGTGTACGCTAGTAAGCTTCTTTTTTACCACTCGGTCTGAGGAGTATCTCAATTCCGCCAGAAAGCTTCTGGGGCTCCTTTCTGTGGTGACGTCACGCGATGTTTACACGCCTAGTCTGTGACGTAGTAATTCTTCGTGCACATCAAGTTATGTGACTTACCGCTTCTGAGCGAAAGCCAAGTGATATAGTAGCTGCCTTACTCGAGGTACGCAGCTTCAATCCCAGTTAACCTTTTTCTGAACTTATCAGGAGAAATGGCGATGAACGCATTTATCTATTCCACCAAGTAGATTTGCTACCGAATCGGTAAAGGAAAGGACAAAACGAGAATTGGATCGACAATTAGGTTTGTCCTAATCTTTACCGCAAGAAACTAGGAAAGAAGGGGTGGGGCAGGGAAGTCAGGATCCTGACACAATGATGGACAAAACCAAAGGCAGAGAAGAAATTAAATTGCGGATTGAGTTTCAGACGACGTAAATTGTCGTAGCAGACATACGGCCTATGGAAAAAAACGTTTAGCTGCAGTACCAATTAAAATTACAACTAGGGTCGGTCGGGAGAAGCTTTTTTTTTTTTTGATGGTGCACGTAAAACAGACCCAATTTTATGCCTTTTATTTAAGCTGTTTCTGTACAGTTACGCCGTTTTTGATTCCTGCATAATACTAAAACGAAGTCACAAATTAAGCTGCAAGGGAAAAAATAACGGTCGGGAGGACAAAATGAGATCGGTCGCAGGGGCGTAAACTTAACTGCCCGAAGAAGGGGGGGGGTTTAAATGTCTTCCCCCCCCCCCCCAAAGAAAAAACCAATACATAATGAACGGTCCCTAAGCATGCCTCCTTGAAATCGCCAATAAATAATATACGTAACATAGTCGGCAACGATAGGACGTAAATTTCGACATCGACACAGAATCTAGAATCTTTTATTTGGTCAACTTTGTTCAAATAAAACTGACGTGTGGGTATTTTACCGCAGCAACAGACAGGAGACATTGATGATCATAACGTGCAGTCATCTGCGCCAGTGTTTGTTTACCTTTTAGCATTCGTATGACGTGTCACATGGCGCGGCTTGGAAACGAGTATGATCTAGCGTCGAATGTGACGTCATGCTTGTTTCACAGAGCAATGCGCGCAGTTGACGTATAAGTAAAGCGGCCAGGATGGAGGGATTTATATGCCTTTAAAAGGGGGGTACCTCACAATCTTACCATTTTGCTAACTTACTCGGCAAATAAACTTTTTATTATTATTTATTATTATTATAATACCCTGATCCTTCTGTCCACAGCAGTCACTAGCGCTACTAGATTCGTCCGGAATGGTTCTTGGTTTCTATATCGTTCCGTTCCTATGATCCTGGCGCTCTATATTCGGCGTCGGATTTATTTCACCCATCTTCTAGGAATCTCCACTACAGGTGAACGTCGTTGTGAGCCGCCGACGACATCAATTCCTCTTTCCCATCTGGCTTGGGCAGGCCAGTATTGGAAGTCCTTCCTCCATTCTCGACAGCCCGGTTCCGTGTCGGCAGAATCGCACCAACCGTTCCTTCGAACGTCATCGGCTGCGACTATTCATATGACTCGGTTTCGCTTTCCCGGTAGGAGCACTGCAGTACCACTGGAACTGATGTTTTTCGCCTTGCATCCTAGCGCCACTACGTTTCCTGTGTCACCCTCTACCGTTGGCGTGAAAACCATTTTCCAGCCGCCTGTTCCGGTATCTTCCTGTGGTGGTTCACGTCGCTGTCCAGCACAATGTCATCCAGCTCTTCTTCTCCTGAGGATCCAGTAGCTCCAACGTTAACGCCCAATGTTCCTGCTCTAATTGCATGCTGAACACTTTGACCTTGACCCAAGCTGACAAACCACAGACAGTGCAACGGCTCTTCCTTACTTTGTAGCATCTGCATGAAATGGAAAAAGATCAGGAAGTGGGATTCCAAACTACGGGCTGAATGATATAAGCGACGAAAAGCAGCTGTATGATCCACCTCTACTTCTTCACCTACCGTCTCCGATGCCCCTCCATCTTCAACAGGTCACGTACTTCCCGTTTCATCTCCCACCGTATCAACTACGTAGCCACGTTCCGCGCTTAAGTTGTCACGTCATGCTCCAACAGGTTCCGATACCACCCTTTCCACGGCAGGCCCTTCTGGCATTTGCCCCGCACGTCTCACTCCGTCCTCGAAGAAACCTCTCGGACTTTGCATTAAAAATGTACGGTTTCCTATGGCGCCACCAAAACTTACGTGTGTCTCTGTTTCACCTTCCTTGTCTCGGACACCGCTACCAGCTGGTCCACCTATTCCCGTTCCTCTAGTCTCCATTCTGGCACCAGCTGCTGCCGTTTCTCCCCTTTCTTCCTTACCTGGGGGAGCTTCTCCTGTTGATACGCTGCTTTCTTCTCAACCTGCGCCTTTTCCCTCGGCGTCAGTGTTACAGACTGCTCTAACGACGAGCTTGAATTTGTTAGTACGTGACATGGAACATGTGGATAGCAACATCAAATTTGTGCTTTCAGTGGCAGAGGGCTTCGCTACCCTACTAAAAGACCTTCGCGCCGAACGTGCTATTATGACCAACCTTCGGGCAGAAGTTTGTTCTATCCCTTCCCTTCGTGACGACAACATTTGACTTCAAGCTGAGAACGTCTCCTTAACTGACACCCTTGAACGATTACAGGAACGTCACTGAATTTTGCGTCTAAATTACGCCTTGGTTGCCACCACTTCCAACATTGCCTCCATGGCAATCTTACTACTGTGTGTGTTCCCGTACCCGACGGCTTTATTGTGCACCCACATCATTACGCCTGCGTTCTCCTCTACCACGGCCATTCCCTGGTATTCGTTCCATGCTCGATTCAGTCGACTTAATCTACCAAAATGCGCCCTCTCCGTTACCTTCTCCATACGAAGACCCGTCCGCGACAGCTTCACTACGTTTCATACCACCCGTTCCTCCTGTGCCTGTTACTCAACATTCGTCCCCGGATAACGAATGTCCTCTTATTGCGTCGTGATTGACGGCTGTGGCGTCTCCAGACTGCCAGAAACTCTCAACGTATTTGGTCTTGCAGTATGACGATGCAACGGACTTCGTCCCTGTGTTTCATGGAATAACACGCCATTCTGCTAATTCCACCCGTACATTGCCATGTGCATCTTGCCGCCAGAAAGCAAAAGGCATTGCTTTGGGTTTTCGGGCTCTGCCTTGAAAGCCTCCGTTCCTCTCTCCTCTTATAAAGATACAAAAAAAACGTAAAAAAACAAAGAATAAATAATAAAATATAATAATGGCAATGACGAAACTGAGGACACGAACTATGCGCCAGCTCAATTAACTCTTGCCTTCAGCAATCCACCGAACTTACCATTCCTCGTGGTTTTTTATTTTGACGCCTCCGTTTGTCAGCCATGTGTAACTACTATTAAGTGATTCCTGCCATTCCGGCTGTCTGTGCTACGTTCCTCCTGCGTTTGTCTCCTACTCCGGTACATCAGGCTCACGAGATCATCTGACAAACTCAGAAACTCAGTCTTACCATCATGTTATCGCATCCAGTCCATCAATTCTGCATTCCGGTGTTCCGCTTCCATTGACTCTGCATACCGGCGTTCTGCTTCCTGTTCCACCATGTCTACCTCCGCTACATCTCGACCATTCCGGCCACCAGGATGCCTTCCCGCAGCAAGGTAGGAGGGTCTTTCTGTTCTATCGCCTATGCCTTGCCCCCCCCCCTTGGTTCTTGTCTCCCCTGTATTCGACGTTCCTCAAGCTTCATCCCATGGGACTGTGGCTCTCGGGAAACTGGGTGGAGATTTTTTCGTTTGACCGCACTGGCAAACAATGAAAGTTACTTAAGGTAGCCGGATCGCACCGCTAGCGATACGCAGCTCACAACCTAGCCCACCACCTTCGTCACGAAGTCTGATATGTAAAAATAAGGTAATATTTATTTTTATTTTCGTGCGAATAAAAAGTTTAAAATACCAGGGCCTGCAAATGGTTGATTTTAGTTTTTGTTTGCCTATATGATAATATACATTACCTTCAACCCGCCCTGCCTTTCCTCGGATGAACTAGGTTCATGGGGGCAGGAAGAAAGATGATTGTGGTCCGCTGCGTTCCGCTTATATAGGTGAACCCAGTTCCGGACATGCACAATAGGTATAAGCCCGGCAGGGAAGTCAACTTCTAGGGAATAAAGGCTCCAGCAAAGGGGAAACTGCTATGTAAAAATAAGGTAATGTATATTTTCGTATAGGCAAACAAAACCTAAAGTCAACCAGGTGCAGGCCCTGGTATTTTAGTCGTTTTCTTTGCTTTGCATTGCTGAAGACTATTAATAAACCCTTTTCATTTCCTTTGTAGCCAAAGAGCGGTGAACCAGAAGTCAAAGTCCTGACAAATGAACCTATTCGTTTAATTGAAAATCATTATTCCGTGCCTATAACTAAAACAGATCAACTAAAAGCACCAAAACATTTTCCTCTTGCTGTTATTCGTTACACACTGCAAGAAATGTCACTTGTTTGGCATCTGCATGGAGGGCACGACTTTGAGTCGACAGCAGCTAAAAACAACAAAAAAGGTAAGAGGTTTAAGTCCAGCCATTGTCTTCGTTTGAGATCAACTATCATGCACCAACTATGGTCTTCAGATGTTACTACTGAATTGTTTGTTACGAACACAACACTCTTGAGTAATTAATATTTCAACTAATGAATGGCCTAGGCATTTTCTAAACTGTATCACTCTGTTATTACGGAAAATGACTACTGGCAAAAGCTGAGCACTTAATCAACTAAGCACAAAAGACATTATCTGTGATAGGAAGTTAGTCCTTCATCACTGTTTTTATCTTTTCATTCATTTATGTTCCGGAAGTTAAGAGATGTGCCTTATTCTACACTTTGATCCTATTTTACATGTATTACAGGGCTGCATCGATACCAATACTAGTATCAGATTCGGCTCGGTATCTGCATTTATATTTCGATGCTGTGGCCGATACTAAGCCTAATAGCTTGGACAGGCATGGTTAACCAAATTCACAAGAAATATGAAGTTTTTTCATTATTATAACTTACGGAATCTGTCTTACTTTATGAAAGGGGGAATACGAAACGAATTGCACTCAAGCCCGTTATCGGCGGAGCACAAATTGAGCACCATTGTAGAGTTGTACCGGACGTTGGCTCATATTCTCCAAGAATGAATCACAATTTTAAAAAATATTTCCACAAATGCAGCTTTAATTCAGTAGATTTTCTTTGATCTCTTATCAAACTTACCTTGCTTTCTGCAAAAAAAAACATCAACCGTACAGATTAGGCGTAACTGGCATATTTTCCCTGTTGCACGTCGCTCATGGTGAGTGAGTAAAGCCTAACACACGAACCTATGACAGTTAAAATTTTCACCTTTGAACATTTTAATTTCTGGAAAAGGATCCGAATATATACTTCATAGGGTAACTGTTGAATGCCTTTGAAGTATCAAATTCATTTTGTTGGAGAAACTGATAATATGCTCCCTTAATTTCGTTTTCAGACTTAGTAAACATTGCCTTTATCACATCAGCACTAGCAGGAAGTTGGAGCCCGCCTGGAAGAGGCAGTCTACTCTTGGAGTAGTTAGCCAACTCTAAAACTGGATATGTCTTACCTGATAACCCTATATTTAAATCTGCATATATTACTAAAAAAATTATTTTCAGCTTTATTATTTTGTCTGCTTTATTTATCTGCCAGGTGTAGGCACTGGTTTGGGCGGTACGCGGACCAGTTCAGATTGTCCTCGGTTCCCTTCCACTGCGCATTGCTTCTGCGCATTGCTTCTGCGCAGCCTTCTGGGATTGGGGCGTTTCACCGCCTACTGTCGGCTTTTGCCTTTATTTCCATCCAGCATTCAATGCTGTTGTTTAATCAGAGGAGTATGATGTCCCTCCGCACCGCCACCATCTGCGCATCCTACTGTGTAGCCCTCTTTTCTTATATATACCCCGACGATGCTGCCCACTCGTCTGTATTCTACCTTCGACCAGTGCAGCTGTGCTATACGCTGCTCCTCAACAGGTCCAATCCTTGTACCTCAACCTACGTTCCCTTAACCTACGTTCTTTTGGGGCGTTCTCCTGCGGCCTGTTATGGTCTTGGTTGGTTTTATGTGTCCTTCACACGTTTATTCCGGCCTCCATGTTCCTCGAAACCGCCAGCCCTACTCGGCCTGCGCTTCTTTCATCAAGAGTATTCCGTTTTCGGACCGTACCTTTGGTCCGCGGTTTCCACTATCTCGTTCCTCTGGGTTGCTGGTTCCTCTCACTGCTGCCTTACTCAAGGAGAGTTTGTACGCTATGTTAGATGATCTGATTCAGGCCTCTGACACGTCCAGCATCACGTTCCTCATGTCATCATTCATTCCCCCTACTCGACCTCGGTCTGGTAACGAGGGAGGTGGGACGCTTGCTCCCCTTAGGAACACCAGCATCTTGTCAATGCTACATACGTCGATCTACCCTTCTCCTGTAAGGCCTGTTCCAACTTCAGACCGATATTATGATTCCTCCAAGAATCCCGATCCATCCCCTGTACCCCTAGGACAGGGAGAACTGGCGCTCAACGCAAACAGCGTTCCGCTAATCTTGTCTCCTGTCCCCAGTTCCCTTCTTTCATTTCTACCAAACTAATGACGCCACTCATTCCATTCAGCCGTGTTAACATGTTTCCATCGGTTCCCGATTCCACCATTCCTACCGACTCGGTTCCCCGATTCCACCGAACATGCTATCCTTTCCTTCCCCGGAACGGTCGTTCCTCACGACACCGTAGTACTGGAAGTCCGGCACTGATTTTTGAAGTAGATCGTCTCTGGCGGTCTATTCCACTGGGACCTTGGTGGGCACACACAAAATCCTCTGCTTGGCTGCACGGAGCACCTGGTTCCTTGGACGGACGGCTTTTCCTACAGCATCGGGTTTGGGGGAGACATCTCACGGCTGGAGGGCCTCACTGGAAGCGGCAACTGTTGCTTCCTGACGCCGGCAGTTGTTGGAGCTGCTGGGCGGTGTTTGTACTATTTTATAACATTAGTACGACTTCTATTTCGTGACATTTTGACTTTGTCACAGGCATCTACTTCGTGGCCGTGTTGACGGGACCACAGACGTCTAGTTGGAAGTTGCTTGCTTCCTTGTAGGAATTTAGGTTGTAGTATGACGGGGGGGGATGCTTGACGGGAACAGCACCTGTTCATCCCACCACTGCCACCAGTTGTAACGGCGGACGCTACGACGGCTTAGGTGCTTGTAACGCCCCCGGTTTTCCTGGTTGACACGGAGTTTCAGCTTAAGGTTCAGCGGTGATTATAACGACTTTTTCGGCATAAGCACAGCGGGTGCTACTGTCCCAGCATAGGGGATGGAGCGTCGGATCCTAGTTAAAGGGGCCTAACCTTAATACTGTTGGTAATCACTGCCACCAATGGTGGAATTTAACTGTTTATCAAAATCTAAAATTAAAGATGGGCTACATATTTATTTTACACTCAAACAATTAATCGGCTAGTAAACGAACTGAAGTTTAAAACTCCTGGTTTTATTTCACCAACAGTGAGATATAAAGAACACTTTACATTGGCAATTACTAGTACAGCTTATGAATAAAGTTATTAAAAGCAACAAGTCGAATTTACAGTTTAGTAATTCACATTAATCAGACAACCAACGCTTGTGTTTGAATAAGTTTCAAATTTTCACATTAGAAAAAGTATGATTGGGTGCTCCCGGAGACACCCGCAAAATTGAACAGCCACGGCTGGTAACAATTTAGCTGACAGTATGTTTTAATCACGCATGACAATCAACTGTCCACAGTTATATTTCTAAGTTTTCCAAGTACAAAAGATCAGCATCCCTTACTTTCCTCAGAAACTGTTCTAAGAAGTAAAAAGCCCGGCAATTTTACAATTAGGCATCAGTATTTTTCTTTCGACTTCCACAAAGATTAAACCGTCAGTTTAAGTTAAAAATCCATTTAAGTTAAACTAGAAAAGATTTGGTTTTTAGAAAGAGAACCACTCTGACATTATGGTGGTGGGGGACCAAATATGCCGACTATGGCGTCACCATCCATAATTTACTCTAAGCTAGAAGTTAAAGTTAAGTTTTAAAATTATGAATTTAGAATAGGGGGGGGGGGGGCCCTAAATCAAACTTTCAAAAGCTAAACTACTAACATACGAACCACTACTATTTTGCTCGGCATGGCATCCTCCCGACGTGACGTCTCCACTCCCAACTGGCGTGACCCTTCTAGCTTCAGAGATCTGTGAGCTGTGCTAAGGAGGGAGGGTTGAGGGGGCTTTTTATGCTGGCGCTGCGGATTCTCGCGACCAAACCGCGGATGCCGAGGAGAGCTGCGGGGGTCTGATTGGCTGAGGGCCAGCAGAACAATGGGAAGTAGGAGGAGAGGTCGGTTTGGCAATGGGTTTTGGTGCAGAGCCGTTTGAAGGAGTAGGGACATGTAAAGTAGGCCAAATTGAGTTTTACTCAAGTGAACTTTGGGAAAAGGCCTTTACTTTAAAATATTGACTATTAAATATTTACATGATTGCATCGTGAATAGGCTCTGGTTAAAGCTTAGTACTTGGGTTTGGGTAATGCATAAAGCATTACTATTAAATTTAACAAAGCTTTAACGATAAACTGCAGTGTTACACACCACAAATGGGGGGGGGGGGGGCGAGTCGGATTTTTATGCACAGTTTGACTTTGGATTGCTTTGGGAACAGATCTTTATAAGTTTCTTTGGTTTTAATAGAAGGACAAGCTAGTAGTAACATTCGGATGGTCACAGTTGGAGTTTTAGGAGAACTAAAGCAAACATATATACACTAAAGTTTGTGTCCGTTAGAATGCCGATGTCGAATTATTTCGGACTAATGGTAGCGTTTCTGGGGGCAAAAGAATATATAAAAGGTTGAAAAATAGTTAAATAATCCAGCTTAGTTGAATGCTATAACGCATTAAGTTAATTTGGATGTTTAACGTTAAAGTTAAAAGACAAAAACGATCGTTGTGGAAATTTTTCGTAGACGTTGCAGCTGTTCAACATAATAAAAAATATTACACTTGAAATGGTTCTCTGTATCCACACGTATGTGAGGTTAAGTACCGAAGGCAACCCCTCCTAATTCACAACTAAGCTAGTGTCTGTGGGCTTTTTTCCCTAAAATAGAAGTAATAAAATCGAAATACAAAGATAAAAGTTTTCAATGATGGTGGCCATGACGAAGGAGCGCTGCGGTTGGTTTCTAGTGATTTTCAATCGTTGATTGTGGATCTTCTAGATTGAATTTTCAGATTCGGGCTTCCTCAAGAGCTAGATATTATTGCCAGCTATTAAATGGTGAAGAGTTTGGCCATTTCTGTTCATTATTGGGAAAATGGCTGAGGTTTCAAAATCGAGGCATTTGGGCGCTCAAAGAAAAAAAAAATTGCTCGTTTGGCAAGACGAAGTTTTTTCGGCGGCCTGCGTTTACAGCACGTTCCGCATCATCAATCCGCGTAGAACTGCTAGCTTTCACGACATCAATCAATTCCCCGGTTCCCTCCTTGGGAGGACCGGACCCACAGGATATTTCCTACCGTCTCCACGATTTCTCGTCGGCCTGTGTTTCATCGCCCCTGTGACAAATACATGCGGCCTCAACGGTTGCTTCAACTCATCGATTCCGATGTTCCTTTCGTAGAACCAACTGACCTTTCATTCATTCCGGTGGTGTTCCGCCTCCGGTTCCCGTTCTCACATGGTTCTACGTTCCGGCCGTTCCTGCATTCCTGTAGATGCGTTCCGCTTTCCTGCGTGCCTTACTACGTCACTTCGGGCCATCTACTTTGCCGTTCCGATGTTCCACTGGATTTATAACCGCTGGGGGTCGGCACCAGGACCTGCTGTTCCTCCCATTGCTACTTATCAGACGCACCTGCTGTCTGCCTTCCCCCCTGCAGGCGGTGTATCAAAGGCCGTCACCGCCTTACACAACCTTCAATACCGATTATCTCAAGCCTACCATTGGGCCTTTCAGTTCCCAGTTAGACCTTGCACTATTCGACGCCCTCGGTTCCTCACCAATCCTCTTCTTTATTCCAGTTAACTGCTACCTGCTCCTCTCAGTTACGGGCCGATTGTCCTGCTACAGGTCTGCGTTCCGCCTTCCCTCCGACGACACAGTTACTAACAACAGCAATCACCACGGTTCTCGACACTTTGTATCTACTATTCCCAAACAGGTCGTACACAGCAATCCTTTCTGTCCAGCAGAAAGTTGCGCTAGTCCCAGAAACCTTGATTCCTCATTCCGCCAAGGACATGCCTCGAGGTACCAATGGTTCCCTCCACAACTGCTTCACCATTCTCGCCCTTAGAATCCATCAATCCGGGAGACAACGTCATGTTCCTAGATATCTACCTCCTACCGTTCCGGTATTCTCTGCCACTACGATTCCTGCAAGTCCACTTAGCGGTACAGCTATCACCTCGCCAACCCCATGCGGACAGACTCCACATGACTTAGAATCCAAGTCCTTTTTCCTTGAAACTCGACTTGTCAACAATCTCTACACTGAACCCATATTTTTCAGCAACAACTCGCCAGCTTGCAACATGGAGGACTACTTCACAGCTTCCGCGCGTTCTGGATTTACCATCCCGTCCCTCACAATGCTCTGTTCCCTCTCGTTCCGCCTTGACAGCATCACAGCATTCTCAAGAACAAGTCCATTCCGTCATGGATCTAGCACGAATAGATTTCAAGTACAGTTCATTCTCCGATCCTCCGGTTCCCTCTGCTAACTTTGTGGACCCAGGTCCCTCCCAGCATCCTAGTTCCGCTCCACCAGCAGCCTTGCTTTCCGCACCAATTCCGGAACCTGCGATACAGCTTTCCCCCTTTAGGAATGATCTCACACTTCTCTTCCATCTGCTACCCTCGGCACACGTTTATGCGCAACCTCCATCATCTATAGGTTTGCACAATGCAACCTATCTCATGTTTCTTCCTCATCTCGCTTCTAACGGCGTTGTGCTGTTCCCGACCACCCCGGTCCTCCATTCTACAGCTAAAATTAACTAAAATTAACACCTTTGGCTACATTGCTATTAAGTAACAAGCCAAACCAAGAACGGAACCAGCACGTTCCTTTCTCTGCCAAACACTGATCCGCCTCTCCCCGTCCTCTTTTTGGAACGTGCCCTCATGGTACTAAAATACAGACTCCGTCTTTTCCGAGACTTTTTGTCCAACTTGATTAACACTCATCTTCACCAAGTTAAGATATTAGATCATTTAAAACCGATCTCACAATATCTTGCGAATTTTCGACAGCTTTAGCAAGTTTGGTGGTATAACTGCTTCACATCTGTCTTCCTCAGGCACTAAGTTTCAGTCCGTTCTCCGTCTACAACTACGTCTTCATTTTGTGTTTTGAAAAACGGCGCCTTCCGTAGCCTCTCGTATTTACGATGTTGCTTGTTCCAATGCGTTTCTAGGTGAGCGCTAACCTCTCTGCTTATTAAATGGCTAATGGTGGGATTTGATGGCCCTTGTAAATTCATTAATTTCTTGTGCTTTCTGGTGTGCTCAACAATAGCGAGGGACTCTAGTCCTCGTAGATGTGCGTCACTTCTGTTGTTAGAAATTAGGAGCGTCTCGGTATTTTTCCAGTCAATCGGATGCTTCGTCTCCATGCAGTGGGTGGCTATGCTGCTGGTTTCAACTTTGTTTCGTACGTCTGCATGATGTTGTTTTACTCTCGTATGGATCCCTTTTCTGGTCTCTCCTATATATGTTGCTTCACACCCGCCACATGGGATCCTATACACTCCTTCTCTCGTATTAGGGACTTCCTTCAGCATTCCCTCAATGTCTTCTGGTTCACATTCTTGGAGCTGTGCTTGTCGATTTTTCGTACTCGTGTTGTTGCAGTCTCTTTCATTTTGTTTTCGGCCCATCAGCTGTTCCTTCAGTTTCTTTCCATTCTTTAGGTAAGTGTCAATTCCACGCGCTCTCAGGACTCGCTGTATGCCACTGCTGACTCCTTTCAGGTACGTTATTCCTACTCTCCTTGGTGTTTCTATTTCCTTCACTGGTCTTTCATCTTCCTTGTACTGTCGTCGTCCCGCTTTGCTAACTCCAATTGCTTCCTTCATCAATTTATTCAGGAGCCCCGGTGGGTAGTCTAGCTCAATGAATTTTCCTTTTTGCTCACGTAGATGTGGCCATGCTTCTTCCAGGGTGTAGGATCTCTGAACAACTCGCACAAATTCGTTCTTGGCGATTGCCTTGAGTTGGTGCACTGGATGTCCTGAATTAAAGGGTATTCCTCGTCGTGTAGCTGTTGGTTTTGAGTACGGCTGGTAGTGAATTCTGCCTTCCTTCGTCCTCGTCAGCCTGACTCCGTCTTCTGTCCGCCTTACCGTTCCCTCATCTCCTCCCACAACGCTCCGTCGGTCCCTGCCCCTCATCTTCCTCTTTGAAACGATGTCTTCGTCTTCTGGGCAAAGGAAGCTGACACTTCTCCATCTCGGGCTCCCGCCTTCCTTACACCAGCGGTTCCTTGTGATCCTCTAGCAGGTCGGCCCTAGGAAGAACAGTTCCAAGCTGTCATGCTTCCTGCTCCTAGGAAATTTTCGCCTCCTAGCCCTATCACACTTCATCAGATTAACCCTTGGTACTCCTTTTTCTGTTCGAATCAACTCACACATTCCTAAACCTTGCCGTTCCTGGCCATGTGTTGACAACAAACTTTCTGTCTTTAGCCTTCTCGGAAGGTACTCCCAAGGACCACGTCGTCTCAACCCGGTTCCGGGTCGCCCCTTCTATTACAAGAATGCGCTAGGGCACCTTTCCCGCCGTAGTCATTTACGATCTGGCCTGTCCCCATCCTCACGGACCTACTTCGGTCTTGCATTCCGGTGTATCACCGAGCCAAACAGCTACTCATATTTTCCAGCAAGGATACCTCGGAACGTAACAACTTTCTGAAATACCATTACACCACCTTGGTTCCCTTCCGGTCCGAGCCTGCCATCCTTTCCAGTGCTAAACTAGGTTAAGATAGTTTTTGTTGCCCTCTTCAATAATAATAATAATTATAATAACACACGTTTGTTACTGTGACCAAGTCACTACAACGATCCCTGAGGGTTCCAGTCACCCATTGGCGGCTGTTTCTCCTTTACCCTGGAACCTGCTTGCAACCACTTCTTCCGGTGATACCTTCTGCATCCAGTCCGGTTCAGTTCGCCACCGATTCCTCAATGCACTTACAACCGACCGTAAATAAAGAAATCGCAAGGTAAAGGGTAAACGAAGCAAGCAGTCTGCATTAAGGACTGGCCTTGTGAGGATACACAATACACTAGTCTGAGAAAGAAAGAAATGACAACTGCCCCGACTGGGACTCAAACCCAGGACTTTCCGTTTACTAGGCGGGCGCTCTAACCACTGCGCTACCGGGGCGGTACTGGCTACAGGCTCCAGCCGAGCTAAGTAGCTGTTCAATCCTTCTCAGTGGTGACCTAGAGATCACATACATACATACAAGGAGGGAAAGCAACTTTGCTTCTTGGCCTCCTCACTAGAAATAATGGAAGTAGTAAATAAAGAACGAAATCACAAGGTAAAGGGAAAGTTGCTTTCCCTCCTTGTATGTATGTGATCTCTAGATCACCACTGAGAAGGATTGAACAGCTACTTAGCTCGGCTGGAGCCTGTAGCCAGTACCTACCCCAGTATCACAGTGGTTAGAGCGCCCAGCTAGTAAACGGGAAGTCCTGGGTTTTGGAGTCCCAGTAGGGGCAGTTGTCTTTTCTTCTTTCTCAGACTAGTGTATTGTGTATTCTCACAAGGCCAGTCTTTAATGCAGACTGCTTGCTTCGTTTACAACCGACCGGTTTACACAACAAGCCCTTCAGGACCTACAGGAACATCTTTCACCCTTCTCATCGGTTGCATTCAGATTCGTTGAGTCCAGTTGAATGTATGTTGAGTGCATAAAAAACAGGTAATGGAGGTTTTCGAAGGCAATCAAAAACGTATCTTACCAGCAAGGTTGGTTGAAGATAGTTTTTGTTGCCCAACCGAAAATATACATTACCCGTTTTACAACAGTCGACCCGCCCTTCTTCCCCTCTCGAGTTGCCTTGGTAACGATTGAGAAGATTATGAAAAGAGATTAGGATTGAGCCGCGCCAGCGTTTATATAGGGAGGACTGCATCCGGGCATGCACAGTAGAATAACTACGGGACTGGCAGGGAAGCCAACTTTATTTCTTTTTCTGGAAGAAGCACTGAGAACCCGAGCAAGTGCATAAAAAACAGGTAATGTATATTTTCGGTTGGGCAACAAAAACTATCTTCAACCAGCCTTGCTGGTAAGATACGTTTTTTGTGGAAGGCCTTGGTGATGACCCAGCTGAATCAGGTTCTGTGTCTTGGTGCCAGAATGGAGGACGATCTTAAGTGGTTGGATATTGCGAGGGGTCCGACTGAGGCAGTGACGTCCCCCACCCCCCTTACTTGTAGGATCCATAGACAGAAGAAGAATCAACTGACGTGTAAAGGCGTGCAGACAAGTCCAATGGAACAAAAGGGGGCTGTTTGTGACCGGTAGAAGCCGTTTTTAGGCGCAGGAAGAAGTTGTTAAGGTTTTTTTTTTATTTGGAAGCGCATTAGTCAGCGCAAGCTACTGAAAACGTGATGTATGCAGTCCGTGTACAAGCCAGGAGATGGCCGTAGTAGGTACTGAAGAACGGTTCGGTGGTTTGTGTTTTCGTGATAGCAATGAAGGTTGCAATAAGGCAAGATGGAAAAAGCGATTACAGCAAGTGAACGGCCGAAAAGCAGATGTGTAAGAAGTCATTATGTTGCGGTGCCTAGTTTCAGATAAGGAACGCCAGGCGTGGTAGATGGCTGCACCGAAAGGAGCCGGTGTAGACGTGTGACGAGAGTAAGGCCCGGTGCGAACGATATGCCTGAGGGAGGGAAAGTGTCCTACATGGACGCTAGATGACCGTAGGGTAACGAACCGTAGGAACTAGATTTGAGGAGAACGAAGAGGCAAGCTGGAGAGGTCGGGTGGATGAAGCCGTATGTGTCGTAAGCAGTTGTAAGCCTCAAACACGACCATAGCAAGGGACGACTGGAGACAAGGAACGACGGATAATAGACATTAGACGAACAGTAAGTTGAAGAAAAAAAATCCAATGAGGGGCCTACAGTTGAATAAGCAGCATAGGTCGTAGGCCAGCTCTGAACCTAAAACAGTGACCACTGCCAAGAAACGGTTGATGGAAAGAAAGATCTTGAGGTGTGGACGAGGTTTCGTACTGACCAGCAAAGTGTACCAGTGTGGGTCGCAAGGGAGTGTTTATAGCCGAGCTGTAGATGCATGAAAGAAGGGGTCTTAGTCATACAACCTTGTGCTGTTGCGAATGAAGGGGCGAACCGTCGGAGGCAGCGGTCGTCAGAAAATAAGATGGTAGGTCTGGAGAATAACAGTCAGACAAGTCTCGCATGTGACTGCTGGAAGAGAAAGACCGAAAGTCGAAGAGACAACGAAGGGCAAACAGCTGTGATCGTACAGGTGCTTGGAAATGAATCATCAAGCTCCTTGGATAAATGGCGACTCTTGTTGGAACAGTCCTGGAAGGGGCGGTTATGTAGCGACTGCATTACAGGGTAGAGACGGGCGTAGTAATGACCGTTGGAGGAAGTATGAACGGTGGAGGGTCGTGTTGTGGAGACAAGGCGACGAAACTTGCAGGCGAACCAAAAAAGAGACGTCGGATGTGGAGTTTCCTGTGAATGGCGATCAGGGCCGTACACGTCTTTGGTAGGACCGTAGAAGAGAGTCATATAAAGCGACCGCTGTTGAAGACGAATCCTAGTTGAGCAGTTGTCTGGAAGTAACCACAGCGAACGATGTTATCGAAGGGACTTTATAGGATGGTCGCGTCAAGCAGATGAAACGACCGCGTCCTGGAATCCAACCAAGGCAATGTCCGCAGTACGTGACGCTTGTTGATGAGCTGAAGGTCGTGGTTGGGACGACCGTAGGTCCAAAGTGGTCGCATTGGACCACAGATGAATCCGCTTCAGTCAAGGAAAGGTCGTATCCAGTGGACAACAACGGCCGCAGTCTGAAGAGGCCGACGACAATTCAAATGCGGCGGTACAGAAGAACTTAATAGGTTATGTCCAGAAGATAAAACTATCGCGTTCTGAAGAGACAGAATAGAGTGAAACCACGGCGGTGCAAACGCCGAGGGAGGTGCCGCAGTCGGGGCGGCCGTTGCTTCCAAGTGGTCGTCGAGGACCGAAGAAGAACCCACTGCAGCAAGCACTGTTGTTAAGGCCTTGGCAAAATTCCAAGATGATGGATAGCGACAACAGCAGCGTCCGAGGACCAGTGATCGGCCGTGCGTAAAGTCCACACAGTGGAAGAAAAGATAGGAAAGGAGAAGGGAGGAATGGAACCGCAGTCGCAGACCACGGTTAACCCTTCCTTAGGGAGAGTGAACGGACCACCGTATTAGAGATGAAGCCAGAGCCGGATTGGCTGTTTATATATGGGAGGGCTGTGCCCGCGCATGCGCAGTCAGAATATGCTAACGAGTCTGGCAGAGAAGCCAACAAAACGCTACGTTTCTAGAGAGACATAGCCCATTGAGGGGGAATGCTAAGAATTTCAGATAATGGATATTTTCATCGGCAACTAAATAAAAATTTCTCTGGTATTTTTTCCCCGTTTTGTTGGTAATTATATAAATAAAACAAAATAAAAATAATAACCTACAGCTGAAATAAAAAACACTGAATAAAGATTTAAAAAAGGTTACCAGTTATTAATCATGTCTGTTTTGCTCGCTCAAGTCACTTATTTTTGGATGACCAGTATTGCGTTAATAGTCATAAAAATTTAGTAGACGTCGTAATAAACAACAGTTTTTGTTTCATGAAAATCCCTTGAGTAGTTTTCGAGATACTGATTGCTGCTTGGATGTGATTATGACCCCCGATATTATGAAAATGGGCAGTTTTTTTTTAACAGAACTGTACGTGAATGGTTGCATAATCGCTGACTTTAATTGCTAAAGTAAGATAAGAAAATGTGTTATGCTTTGTTTCACGCCCACCTCCGATTTTTGCCGCCAAATTAATTGTGTAAGCCCATAGTTATTTAACTCGTAGCCGCCTAGATACGAACGTACGTCTTCAACGTATAACAGCGAAAAACTAAGTCCCAGCGCGAGGCTTGTGATGGGGCCCCGGAGACCCCGAGCGAAGCAGGCAAGCACAGGCCAGCGGCCAGCATCGCCGGCTCCAAACCAAGAGAATGCCGGTTCAAATCCGAGAACTAACCGAGTCCCATATGGGACTCTAAAAAAATGATTTGAAAGTTTTTTCAGTTGGTTATTGGTTAATACGTGATTTACGGTATCTTTATTCAGCTAAAGTCCGTATTGGCATAATACGTAATGCTTTAATTTTTGGCTGAAGATGCCCAATACGGGTTAATTACCGAATATTTGGTGCATCCCTACAGTCTAATAGCAGTGTGTACAAACTCTGTTATGGTGTAGTTGCTATAGTCACAGTATGACACGATGGGTTGCATGAAGTTTTGAACAAGGATGGCTTTTTTTGACGAGTATTAATTTTGCACGTAAACTTCAATGGGGCACCTTAGTCGCTCTGAACCACCAGACGCACTGCGGTACTACTGGTCCTTCGCGCTTCACTCGCGCCCATACTACAGCATGGCGTGCTACTATTTCGCTCGAACAGCATCAACAAAAAATGCCTCGTGTTGTTGTGTCCGAAGTGTAAGAACTGGGAAAGCAGTCATGGCTTCCCAAAAGACCCAGTTCTACGAAAACGGTAGCAGATACCTCGATGAAATCATAAAAAAAAATCTGTGGATGCCCGGAAAACACTTCAAGGTCTGTAACCTCCCCTTCAAACCCGACGATTATCGCGTCGAATGTTTATTAGACAAGTTGCTTGCTCACAGATTCATATAACCAACAGACATAACATTAAAGAAACTAATAGAATCTATTAGAACGTTCGTAGCTACTATTATCACGCATCTCGACCAAAATCATGCATTAGGCTTACGTAAAAAAGATTCGATTGGGAAAAAAAGTCCACCTTTTCGTTACCAAACAAAAACGTAGTAAACAATGTAACAACGTCACTATATCTTGCCCCTGCGTCACTATAACAATCTAGGGATATTTAACACTCTTGTTTTGATGACAACACGTATGGTTCCACCCTTTTTTTTATACCAATTTTTCTTTTTCTTTTGTGCTGCTTTAGAAAATTATCAGTTTTAGAAAATGATAAGCTTTAGAAAACGATCAAACGGTTGTCCGATAAACTGATTGATGTCCGTCTCAACATACAGGTTTGACTTTACTGATTTGTAATAATAATAAATTTGCTTAATAAAAAACTCCTAAACCGTGTAACTAAAGTTTTAGTTTTACTATAACAATATTCTATACAGTGGGTGAAAATTCCATTCCCCGGCAAAAATAAAACTGTTTAGAAATTACATTTTTTAGTCTTACTTACGATGGATTTTGGTAAAGTTTCATCTAGAAAGTATATTGTAGGTTCTGACCTTGCTTGGAATATTGCCGCTAGCTTTGATCTTCTGCAACAAACCCCAAAAAGCTAGTACCAAACCTAACGCATACTTTGTTTAGGAGACAACCTGAATTTTTTGATATTTTGTTAGAGTTCATGGCCTCAATCCAGT
>JAHWFP010135038.1:0-10054 GCA_023313725.1 Lithobius niger | reverse complement strand
GCACACCGTGTTCCCCTTGTCCTCTTTTTTACCCAACAAGGTGTGGTCTATGGTGTCCAATGCGAGTGTTGCGACGCCATCTACGTTAGCGAAACCCGTCAGCTGCACGTTAGGCTCAAAGAACATGCCAATGCTGTCTACAAGTGTGACCCGACGAATGTTGCTATGTATACTAAGAAAACTCATCATTCGGTTGCCTGGAACAAGCCTCAATTTTGCTTAAATTTAATGCCCTACATGACTACCATCTTAGGTAGGGCATTGGAGTTACTCGTCATCAAAAGGTTCGAGATGAACGGTGTTCCTGTCATGAACCTAGCATCCGCCAGTTACGCTAACATCAACCTGCTGGTCAGGCCTGAACTTGGTGCTGCCCTGGACAGAGAGTGGGCAGTCCAGATCAACAGCCAGATCAGTGGTCCTGCTGTGTTCTCGTGCTCGAGTGTTCAAATTTGGATTCGACGAGCGATGTTATGTGAACTTTTTTCATATTTTTGGTGGAAATTTTGAAGAAGGAGATGGGAGTTCTCCCAAAATTTAATTGTTGAACTGTTGTTTGTTCTTCGTTGGTGGTATTGTGTTGCTGTTTTGGAGATATCTTTGAAATACCACTGTGCCAGCAGGTTACCGGTGTTTTCGAATTTGAGCAACTCTCTCACAGGAGAAAAGTGGCATGGGAGAAATGTGACACAGAGTGGCGAGATAACACAAAACTGTGTACTGAGAAAAATAAGTGATATTTATTCTGTGTAAGGAAAAGAACTGTAATCTGAGGTGGAGAAAATGACGCCTAAAAATTTAGGTGGGCAATTTTCTCTTTTCAATTAATAAAATGTTACAATGAAGTGTCATGTAAATGTAAAGCAATGAAAAGAGAGTTTAGCCGGGTTTGTGCTGTTCCACTGACCTATTGGACAAATTCAGCACACATCGAAGGTTAGTATTTTGTAAATATTTAGAAACAAAAATGTTAACACCGAATAAAATTTGTTTTTACTATCCTAAAATACTTACCTTCAGTAGAACCCACCCAACTTCCCTGCAATTGCCGAACGCAAAGTTTCCCGTGTGAAACAACGGCCGAAGCGAAGTGAGATAAAGGCTGCTATATTGTATTGATATAGCAGCCTTTATCTCACTTCGCTTCGGCCGTTGTGAAGGTACTGAAGGTACTGAAGGTAGCTCCTAGTGTAGACGAGCTAAACTCCTCTCATTGCAATTTAAAACGTAGAAGGGGTTTTAAGTTTGGGCATTTGAACAAAATTGAAGCAATTTGGCACATAATGAAGGTAAGTATTTTAAGATAGTAAAAACTAGTTTTAATCAGTGTTAAAAATTTTGTTTTTATTGCCACGAAAATATCAATTACCTTTTATTTATAGCAGTTTTTTCCCCCATGGAGCTCTATTAACCTTAGCTTGAAAATTCGGCTTCCCTGCCGTGCTCGTAACTCATTGCGCAGGACCGGAAGTAGGTCGGTCATATATAACTGGGTCGGACCAGAGTGCATCATCTTTCTTCCTAGGCAGTCGCATCAGCAGGATGTCATTGGAGCTCTCCCAGTCATCGATTATGGATTGACCGATACTCTCTCCCGATGGGGGATCGCGAACCGGTCCTGAGGATGGAGGAGGATCGATCCCCTCTTCTCATTCTTCTGAAGATACATTGATCCAGTCACTATACCTTTCACAGCCTCGTCCGAGGCTGAAAGGATGCGAGGGTGTGCGAACGATCCATCCACCCTTGCAACCTCCGTCCATGGTCTTCACCAGGTTACTTCAAGAATTCGCTAACTGCGGCGCTTTCCGGCGGTTTGGTCCGCATCAGCGGGGCCGACGTCCGATCCTACCATCATCTGTGTTTGCCGTTCCCCTTGGATCAACACCTAGTCCACCACCCCGGTACTCTCCGCCAGTAGCCTCCGTTTGCCTGTCCCGTTCCCGACCTTCCAAAGACAATTTTGCGATCCACCCGATCCCATTAGTCTCTGTCTTATGGGTATCACCGATCCATTGTCTTTGGCCAGTACTGGTTCCTCTGCTCTCTTCGGCATTATGCTGCTCGGAATCTGTTTCTCCTTTTTCGGACGGCGATGCTTCGCCTCACAAATTTCTGTCACTAATTCGGTCCTCGTCTTGATGCATCGTTCCAGATCCTCCTGTGCGTATAAATGGGATCGCGCCTTTAGTTGGACAATCCGATCCTCTAGGCTTTCAATTTTTGCAAGCTTCAACAATGACGTCTACCTTCTGTCCCTGCACAAGAAATTTGTCTCTTGGATTCTGGAATGCTGTTCCATCAACCCCGCAATCGCTGTTATCCAGCAACAAGCGGCCCTCCGATCTTCGGAATCCTTCCTCAAGTGTTCCACACACACACGATCCCCTGCAAGCAGGCGCAGTTCAGTTTCTGACGACAGCTCAGATAGCGGGACAATGACTGGTTAGTAGGAGCTATGCCCACGCCATTAACTTATTGCTTGAATAGCTCTTTGTAGGTTTCTACATATCAAAAATGCTGGTTCCAGTCTGCTTGTAAATTTTACTTGATTCCGTTCCTATGATTAATTCCATCTCGCCATCATCAAGATTTTGTATTACAATCTCTGTGGTCACCGTCAGGCGAAAGGCCGACTCGACCCCTCAAGCAATGCCCACGACCTTACATTTGACAATGTCTGCCCTTCGATCCTCCTTCTCAACTAGCCTCGTCTTACCGACTTTGCCTGACTCGTCTCCGATCCCCTTGATTGGCATTTCCACATTCAAGTTCGACACGATGATACTTCTTCGATCCTGTCACCGACAACTTCCTTTGCCAAGTGCAAGCAGCCAATCTCCGATTCTCAATCTCGTCCAGGGCTTTCGAGGTTCACAGCTAGTTAACCAAGATCACCTGCGCCATGGTAATCCGTGCGGCTTCTCCGATCCGCCACTAGAGGCAGACTCCTCCTCACGTCAGCGGTTTGTCTCCGGTCCTCTTTCTCAGGGACTCTTCTTGGCTTTGTTACTCCACCACCAGCAGGTGCCCGCGGTCACGGCGTGAGATTTGAACTTCAACGGTTTTACCTGTCATCATTGTGCTGCAACGATGTCTTCCGACTCCACGACCGAGGATCCCGTCCTGCCCAGGATCGCAAATGTTCCTGATCCTTCTACCTGTGCATGTTTAGGATTTGCCACTGGTAACAGGGAACATTTTGACCGGCACCCCTGTTACCAGCATCACCGCAAATGCAATGGACTTGATCTGCTTTGCCGTATCTGTATTTCTATTTCATCGAAGGACTGGCCCGAAATCCGACGGCGTCAACGTAGTTTGCGTAGGCGAGCGAATCATTTAAAACTACTTCGGGGTTCACTGGTCCCCCACTGGACAAGGTCTCCGTACCCCCTTACCTCGACGAAGCCGAAGTCAACTAAGCCTCGATCACGCACATCGATACCAAACGACCGCCCCCTCTCAAGTGTGTCTCCTTCGATCTCTATTGCAATATCCGGAACTTCTGGCGTTCGAGCAACCCGACCAGCGTTGCCGTTCCGATCCGGGGTGAAAATCAAGAATGTTCGTCGTCCTTTGGACCCGCCTCGTTTTCACCATGTTCTGACACCTAACGTGCCCCATTCTGTGCCCATACCTCTGGTGTCACGATCCGCGACCTCGACGACTGTCACATCAACAACTACAGGTGTATCCTCGGCACGATCGCCTCTTTCAGCAACTATACCCGGGCATGGAAACGTTCCTGCAATCCCATTCTCGGTGTCATCACCCTTCCCGCCGGCCTCCACAATTCATGCAGCAATTGCTGGAGGATTGAACCTTTTGGCCAGGGACTTAGAAAACGACGAGTTACGAGTTACGACGAGTTACAACGGCTCCGTGACGACAACATGCGTCTTTAATCATCTCTAACCTGTGCTACTGACCTGAATCTGAATTTGCAATCGCAACCCGTTACTACCTCAGACACTCTTGATGCTCTCCGATCCCGTATCGGTGTTTGAAAATGAACTATCGCCTTAGGCGTCATAGGCTGCCTTGGGTTTCACCACTCCCAACAATTCCACCATGGCGTCTTTATTATTGTAGCCGCTCTTGGACGAGGCGTCTTCATATTCCATCAGTCCGATCCCGCTCATCGCGTGATCCACCTGCTCTATCCGACTCACCAGCCGTGACGGTTGTATGGGCCATCCACACGTCTGCACCTTCTCCACTACCGTCGCCATATTATGACGACCCTTCGGCAACAGTGGTTTAGTATTTCACGCCACCACAACAACCAGCATTCTCCCAGGAATTGTTGCATGATGCTTCCGCATCAATGGCACTGCCTTTACATTCTTCCGTTCCTCTGCCTCAATTGATTTCGACCACTGACTCCTCCGATCCTGTGCCTCGGCCAGATGTCACAACAATCATCTCACTGATAGAACCTTCCGTTCCGGGCGATCCTTTGATCGTTCCAAGTGTTCCAGTTATCACGGCTTCTCCCAAGCTCGACCTTTCCCATTTGGGTCTTCTCTGATTCTCCGACCAATAGGGTCATCGCACCTTCAGCTTTGCTCCGGCAAGCACAACTTCCTGTGAACCGGCCCGATCCTGTGCATCGATCCATCACACCGTCTGTTACGGCTCGCTCAGAACTATCGACTGATCACAATTCCACCAGCAGTCCATGTCCTCTGGAACGAGCCTGGTCTCGTGCTGCAACCTCTCCATCCTGCCAGGCTTTATCCTCTTATTCGGTCTGGCAGGATGACGATGCCCCTGTTTTTGTGCCAATATTCCCTGGGATTGTCCTCCACTCAGCGTCCTCCACTAGGTCTCTTCCCTGCTCTCCATGCCACCGCTGCGCCAAAGGAGTAGCACTAGGATTCCGCATCTTTCCACAATAAACCGCTACAACTTTTAACGTCTTTTCTTCCGGCCACGAGGAGTTCCGTTTTCCTTCCCGGTGCTATCCTCGGGATCGAGCACACTACCCCTCGCAACAAGGCTGAACTCATCAATCGGTCCCTGGGACCGTATTTATATATCTACTCAACTATGGCTCAAAGAAAACAGCAACAAACAACAACATCAACAAACAGTGCACCGAGCGCGCAAGTCCATCGAGATCTTCTCCGGCTGCGACGCACGCCCTGGCCAATTCAGTGGCCGATCAGGCCATCTGGGCCATGGTGCCATCATATGCTTTCTCCGGCCACTAGTCTGTGGTATACATCATCAACCTGTTCCCTCATGCAACTTAACTACACCCTTTCTCCAAGGAGACCGCCACGTTCCTCTACTTCGCCTCCGCACTCGGACCGCCCGCCGGCCTCCCGCCGTTCATTGCCAGTTCCAGTTGCATCAATCCCACGGATCGATTCACATGTTAACCTTCACGACACCTACTATGAAAGGCATGGTGCTCCGGCGGATCGGCGTGGACTCAGAAACTACGCGTTGCACCCGTGAGAATCTGCCGCGGCTAATGCCATCCACTATCAGTCCATTCCTGTTATCACTATTTTGTGCCATCATACCCTCTACTTCGCATCCAGCTTGAATCTGCCAGCTAGTCTTCCAGAATCGTCCATCCCGGTTCAGGACATCGATCCCGTTCCAGTTACCCAAGTACCGATGGATTCAAGAATTGGCAACTCTCTGTTATGTGCATTTCTGCCCTCCCCCTAGCATTGAGCCGAATTCTCGATCCCTGGCATCAGATGTCACTATTGCTAGCCCATGGGACTAAGGATCCCGGGCCCATGGGATCGTGTTATTCTAGTGCTCCGCTCAGATTTAACTTTGTGGGGGCTGCCAGATCGTAAAGTGGGTACTGCGAATCTAGCCCGCCTCCTAAGGTAACGAAGTCTGCTATAAATAAAAGGTAATGGATATTTTCGTGGCAATAAAAACACTAAAACACCAGGGGCACCTGGTTGATTTTAGTTTTTATTTGCCTGCACGAAAATATACATTACCTTTTCACCCGCCCAGCCTCCCCACGACGTCTAGGTTCATTGGGGTGAAGAAAGATGATGCGTTCCGGACCGACCCGGTCATATATGATCGAGCTACTTCCGGTCCTGCGCAATGATTTACGAGCATGGCAGAGAAGCCGAATTTTCAAGCTAGGGTTAATAGAGCTCCATGGGGGAAAAACTGCTATAAATAAAAGGTAATGTATATTTTCGTGCAGGCAAAGAAAAACTAAAAAATCAACCAAGTGCCCCTTGTATTTTAGTGATTTTATTTCTTCCCAAGTTCTTGGTTTTTTCTCTTTTAAGCATGCCACCAGTTTTTGTATTTGGCCTGGAGACAACAATAACATGATGTGCATGCAGATCAGCTGTTACAAAATTTTTCTCTGTAAATAGTAAGATGGTGGAGTTAATCCAGTCTGACAGGATGATGTCGTCATTTAAAATCATGGGCCTGAAATTGCTTGAAGCTATTGCAGTAGCAATTTGCGATAGCAAAAAAGGTGGTGATTGAGCTTGTGTTTCTCTTAAACTGAGGTTATTTTGAGGATAATGCGCTGGAATGTCTTCAATTTGGTTGACATGTCCTTGGCATCCAATTTGCGAACTTAAAAACAATGAACAACATGCCAATCTGGATGTGGAGAGTGCTAGGAATTGGCTAGTCTGGGTTTGGGGATAGCTTAACAGGTCAGAGTTAATCTCACTTGCGCGGTGCCTAACGATCACGATCACCTAACGGGGGTTGTTTATCTTGACCACCTAACTTTAGTTGTTTCACCGCATGAACTAGTTCTAACAATTGTTGATCCCTGGATTTTATCTTGTCTTGTATGTGTTGGTTTTGGTCCTGCAAGAATTGACTTTGGTCTTGTAATAATTTATTTTGGTCATGTAAAATCTTGTTTTGATGTTAAAATCGCTTTGCATTTGCTGATTTTGGTTAATGATGGAACGTAAAATGTGCGTCAGATCGGCATTATCGATCACGATGCCGCTCGGTTGTTGAGCAACGTGCAACTGCCATCTAGTGGTGGATTTCGCACACTTGCGGATTGTGGAGTGATATCTAGCGCTATTGCCCCTATGAACGTTAAATCTACTGCATTTATAATTAGCGGGTATATTAAAAGTCAGGAATCAATTCACCGTTGACGTTAACATCATATACAACTTTTCTACTCTGGTTCGGGGACAGAAAACGTGAGTTCATGGTTATAACTTAAGAAAATGTGTTGGCGTAATTCACAAAATTCAGGATGGCAGCACATCGACATTCGGTATTGATGGAAGCTTTAACTGTGCGGTTCACAAGACTAAACACGGAGCTTGCTAACATGATGACTTAATTCGCATTAGGGTTAGAACTTGGCTTGTGAGTTTTCGTATTCATGCTCACATTAGCGTGGGTTGTAAAGTGGCAGTTTAACAACAACAAAGAACAAGGGATCAAGCAACGTGAAGTAGTTCCCCAATCGTGATTGCTTAACATTGTGTATTTCATATCAACACCCAAGATTGTTTTTAAATGCCCTTTCTCAATTTATTTATCAGGGTGATCCCTGCCACTATTTCTTCGTGCGTGGTGATCTGTAAATTTTTGCGTCTTCTGCTTGTTTCTTAGCGATCGGCGATTGTAATGGTAATGAAAATTACAAATTTTTCAATAAAAAAGGTTTTGGGGATCACTTGAAAATGGTCTAGAACTCTCCTGACATCTCATGGGGGACCCTCCAAAACATTAATTAAGGAACGACCTCACCTTTTGACACAGTAGTGGGCGATGAAATGGTGTGATGTCGAATGTGTAATGCAGTGGCTATGGTCATTTCAACTGGCACTCACATTTCGTTAAGCCTTTTTCACTTTTCGGTGAACTAACACTGTTCTGGCTTCAAATCTTGCTGGGGAGTCCTTGTTACCCTGATAGCCCTTTCCGAGCAATTCCAGTGTTCGCAATGAGACGTTCAATTGCTTGGAAAACAGTGGTTTATTCAAGAGCAGCATTCAAAACACTGCTCGCAGGCAGCCACATTGAAGCGAGACTGAGATTGTTTCAGGCCAAGTGATATGCACGTGCGAGTGGGAATGAAAGAAGGACAACTGTGTGAGGTGGGATGGAGTGCGTGTGCTCGGCAACCTTACATCCCTCTCTGTCCCGAGACAACCTGTACAGTTAAAAGGAAGCTTTAATTGAATGGGAAGCAAAGAAATGCAAAGCTTGATTATGTTGATCATTAAATTCACGTTTGTCTTGTGTTTTTTTTTTTGTATTGTTAGCCGTGACGCATGTACAGGCAGTGTATCATTCAGCAAGGCGAGTCCTCACAGTGTGCATTGGGTAGCAACTGGTTCGCCGCCCAAGACGAATAGTCCTCGCCATTCACACAATAACAAGAATTGGCAAGTTTTAGGTGGACCTGGCAGGCAGCAGAATGTCCTGATGGAACTCCAAATGAATAAGGTGGGTGTTTTTTTTCGACAGCTGCAAAAAATCTGCACCATCCTCGGATTAATTTGTCTGCTTGGTTTGAGTGAAGTAGAATACTTCACTTTTAATTATTTAGGCTAGAGACTTAGTGTGCACCAAAAAGCAAAACTTAGGTGTAAGAGAGCAACTTCGAAAAACCAATTTAATCTACTCTTACATCATAGGAGAAAATGGTGCATGTTGAATTTAGTTATTAATTTATTATTTCAGGTGCAATTCCAATATGAGATGTACCCAGAAAACACGGAACAAGCTGCACGGCAAGTGTTGTTGATCCATGAAGTTGAAATTCGTGATCGATTGGCGTCGTCACAGATCAACAAATTTTTGTATCAATACTCGTCTGAAGCCATGCCACGCCAATCTCATGCAAACATGGTAATATATAAAATTTATAGCGATGATGGATAAAAGAGTTTTTATTTGTTGGATTAAACAGTAGCAAACCTTTTGCACCTGGTGGCCATGTGCGTGGACAAAGCATTATCCAAGAACGAAGAACAAAGAAAGGCGGACCAGCTGGCGGCCGAGAAGAAACTGGTGCTAGCAACCCAAAAAGGCATTCTCGACACGTTTGAAAAATATTTTGGCCTTCCGAAATCGGGAAAAACACCATCAGTGCTCCCGATCGTGACCTCGACGCCGATCCTTGATGACGGACAGGACGAATGTCAGGACAATTTCACGCCACCGGGATCGCCTAGTAAACAGTGCAGTGCGGGTAAGCGAGTTTATGATGTGGATGATACGTCACCGAAAAGTATATCCTAACTGGTTGGTTTTATGGTCGTCCCTGCAAACCTCCGACCAGCGATCGATGGGAACCACCCGAACTAGGTCTACGGTACAACCCTTGGCGAACACACCCGGACTTGCAATCGGACAGAGTGGACATGCGGACACATTGGCTCCAGTCCGGGTTGTTGACAGGGAACCCCGGACAGAGGCAGGCGGACTACTCGCAGTCCGGGTCTCTTGCTAGTGCGGACAAGGCTACCCAACCCGTGCAACCGCCGTGGGGGCTGCCGGGATCCTGGGAGAGTCAGTGGGTGACTTATGGCGGCCAATGGTAGTGACCAAACATTGGTGGGTAGCAAAACCAGAATGCACAGTCGGGTCCAGGTGGCCGACCCGTCTAAAACTGGCCGGCCTCACCACCCCCATTCCCCTCCCCCAAACGGGAGTGGTCAGTTGGTGGCAAATTAGCTGAGTCAAGGGGATGGAAGTGCTCTGTTAAGTGTCAGTGTCCAACACGGAAATATCATGCTCTCCTCCGTCGTGTCAGTCTGCAACGGGTCGTGCGGACACTGGGACCTACCCCTCGGCAGACCCCCCGACAGACCCTGGTATGGGCGGTAACGGGGCTACGCAGGGTCGATCGACCCGGACACCTCAAATGGCAACCCGGACATGGGGTAGACAACTCAGGAGGCGATTGAGTGGACGTAGGTGGTGGATGACGTGTATTGGTCACTATCCAGTGTGTTCTGCCCTAAATGCTAATTCCGGAAACACCAGAAGGGGAGCCTCCAGCTACCTCTTATGCGAACCAGGACCGAGTGACGAAAGCGGTACACAACGTTCC
>JAHWFP010135037.1:93126-121780 GCA_023313725.1 Lithobius niger | reverse complement strand
CTCTATTGGCTGTGATAGCTAAAGCATCCGACGGCCTTAGCTGGCCACTACAACTGTCGGCCAGCTAAGGCTGTCAGACGCTCGAGCTCTCACAGCCAATACAGCTATCTCATTTGGCTGCGAGTCGAAATCGAAGAGTGACATCAGTCGGCATTAATTTCTGCACGTTCCAGCAAAACAATGGCGGTCTCCGTGTCGTGTTTTGGTGATGCAATAATTAAATTGATGTATCGGACGTACGTAACGTATTCTTACCGCAATTCTTGTGGTTAGTTATTGTGTAAATGATCCAAAAGGAAAGCATGCATGTCAAAATGGATGTAATTGCCCTTTAACGTGTTTTTAGACAAATTCGGTACCACTTCATATAATTTTTTTTTATTGTGTGCCGTACCAAATTTGGTGAATTAACAGTGCTCGATGTATTCCATATTCCCCATCCACTTTCGCCTTTGATAAACGAAGCCGTTTGATTCATTGTGTGAAATATTTTCATCAAAATGTTTGGCGCTCCGCAACGGCCGCTATAGACCGCTTCATCCGAGATTTGTAACCGAGAAGAAAATTAGAAAATTGTAACCTAATACGTTCATTAGTACGTAGGCCATCATTGCTTTGAATTGTCCCAGTGAAGCACTCGACGTCAGCCGCACACTATTTAAATGAATTTAGTCAAGGAAACGCATTTTTACATTGTTGAAAAATGGGCTATGCAGTTCGGTTTGATGGGGTCTAGACGTTAAGGTCGATGTAGGAATAATATACGAAAAATATAAGGCTGAGTGCAATGGTGTGCAATGGTATGACTCTTATACGGTAAATGCACCAATCCATTGGAGATAATGGCTTTCCCTTCAATGCAGTAACCACGTGGTTTATTTGGAAACCCCCTCCCCCCATTGTGGCTACTTGAGGCCGAAAACCGACCTCCCCCCCACCCCTTGGCCGACTACGTGGTTTTTAAATGGCCCCTTTAGCCACATGGCAGACAGAAAGTGCCACCACACGTGCAGTGGTAAACCTGGACAACCCCCCACCCAATCCCAAGACCTGAAATTAGACATAAAATTTGGTAAATATCAAGGCATTTATTACATTAAAAAACTCTAAAAATTTGTCGTTTGAACGGCACTAAAAAAAGGTTCAACGTCACCCTCCTTCCATACACCCATAAGCCAATTTTTTGGACTCCCTTTTGAATTACAATTTCACCCCCCCCCCCCCCGCAACAACAAAATTCCTGGATACACGCGTGTGCCAATGCAGAATGTGCAATGCACAATCCACACAAGGTGCCTATGCGTAATGTACAATGCAGACGCGTACTTTCTCATGTAATATCAGGCCTTGTAATTTATAAGAGAAAGTACGCTTCTGCACCAGCAGACCAGCAGTGCTGTTCAATATTGTACATCAGGGATTTGATTTCAAACGTAGTTTTTTTCTTTTTTCAGACCACTCGACGTACACCAGGTAACCAACATTTGCGGAGGAAAACACGATCAACTTTCAAGGGCATGCCGCTACGATTTAATTGTTACAGAAGATCAAAATTTAGCTAAAGCCACTAGAGATTTACGAGTATACTACAAGAACTTACAAAACAGCAGTAAGTTGGTTGGAAAATTTGTCTAAAGTTTAGGCTTTTAACGTACGTATACGCGTGCGTGCGATATCATGCTAACACATGGCCATACTAATCTGACAATTCACGTATGTTGTAGTGGGTTAATGGAAATGTAAATTGGAAATAATCCATCAGCAAAATTCATCCACAGAAATAACGTAATACAGTATTTTTATTCGAGTGATGTGCCCCGAGTTCGAACTGGCGAACAACTTTATTAGTAGATCACTGGCTTCACTGCCATGCCGCCTTTACCAACATGGACACTCATCTTTGCCTTTCATCGGTTCAGATTCATCGACAACCTGGAAATCTTTGCATGGAAAAATCGGACGAAAATTTCAGAAAAACTATAGGGGAAAAACAAGAATTTTTTTTTTTAATCAGGTGTGGTACACATCTAGATCTTAGAAGTTTCACGTTGATGGTTAACCAGTTGAGTACATCCCGCTTACTACCACGGTGGAAGGTAGAGGAGCCAGCGTGTTACCAAGCTAGCAGGGTGTAACCAGGTGATAACACCCCTGCACTTCGGCCATTCCCCACAAGCTCGCTAACACCCCCGGAACCTTTTCATTGTATGCATGTGGAACTTGCCAAGCTGAGCTTAAAACAGACTTAACGACTTTGGAGTTTGACTAGTATATATGCCAGCAATAGAACTCGACTTGTTCAGTATGGTTTTCATTTTTTTTACCATCACTTTATAATTTTTAGCATAAATATATATTTTTTTTTTTTTACGGCATTGATTTTTTTAGATTTCCGATCTCATGGTAATTATTAGCAAACGACTGAAAATTTAGTACGTGTAGACACACAGAGCCCTTCCTCGGCCGACTTTACCAATGCGTGGTTGATGCAGCGCGTTACGTCCAAAATGGACGAAGGCGGCGATATGGCATTGCCTGTGACTGCTCGTTGGGGACAAATAATTGTATGAACTGATAGAGCCTGGTAAGCTAATAAAAAACGTAACATCACGTAACAAATATTAATAATCACTAAGAATATTCAGTCTTTTTGATATTATGTATTTTCAATTGGGATATATTCCAATAAAACAGCCCTCTAACGTTGGAGGATAATACAGCTGAAAAAATTTGTATACTAGGACTATACCCAGACTAAAACTAACTCGTGCTAATTAATTTGAAACTATACCCATCGCGCTATGCGTTCAGGATATAATTGCAAAATAATTAGCATTCATTAGTTTTAATGTCAAGTTTCAGGGTTCGTGCACAAACCGTAGCCGTATTATCGACTTAAATTTTTAGGGCTATTAACCTACAATTGGTTAAATTAATTCCTCCTGACTTGATGGTAATTCAGAAATACCTAGCTTTCAACGGTCTGGCTCTTGCTAGTTTCAGAAATCTTTGTTAATTATTGCTGCTAGGCCGTAACGACTAGATGGTAATGGTAATGAGTTGTCTGGTACTCTTAAATAAGGTTTATTGGTCCAACGGGCTTGTGCATTGAAGGATGGTCTCGTGGTTTAGTAGCGCTTCATAAGACCTTACAACTGTCCTATAAGGCCTACAACTGTCGGTCAGCTAAGGCCGTCGGACGCTTGAGCTCTCACATCCAACAGAGCTATCTCAATCGGCTGTGAGTCGAAATCGAAAAGTGACATCCGTCGGCATTAATTTCTGCACGTTCCAACAAAACAATGGTGGTCTCCATATCGTGTTTTGGTGATGCAATAATTAAATTGTTGTATCGGACGTACGTAACGTATTCTTACCGCAGTTCTTGTGTTTAGTTATTGTGGAAGTGATCCAAAAGTAAAGCATGCATGTCAAAAATGGATGTAATTGCCCTTTAAGTAAATCCAAAATAAGTTAGTCAATTCATGATTTAAATCGATGTAAAAACTCGTTAAGGAAGTAGTCAACATAAGACCCGTCTTCAATGCTTAGCAGTCTGTCCATTTTTTACCTTGTGCTTTGTTTACTGTTTGCTTACATTAATTTCTACTGCAGAGGTCGGGAAGTGAGTTGCTTTCCCTTCTTGTCTGCATTTAGGCACCACTGAAAAAAGATGATCAGTAACTGGGGGTCCATTCTAAGTGTTCAATATACCAACCTCATCACCTGGATAATAAATGGAAGGTCTTTTGTTCCGAGTCCCAGTCAGGGTAGCCATCTTGTTTTAGTTTCTCATATTAGTATTCTCACAAAGCCAGTCTTTAATGCAGATTGTCTGCTTCGTGTTAGCCTTTACCTTGTCATTTATTACTGTATGAATTACCATGATACATTGTTAGTGTTACCACACAAACACCATAAATCTACACGCTTGGCAACAGGTATGGACCCTGGCAAGAGTTGGGGACGAGAGGGAAGGGGGTTACAGTTAATATCGGGATTATTGTTTCCCATGTGACAGGGGTTACCATAGTAGTAGGGACCTTCGATCATATACAGCTTTAGCGGGGTCAGTCAACTCAATACTATCCAGCAGTGCAAGAAACATGCGAGATTTTAGTGATATGCATCGCCAAGGCCAAGAACGTGTCCGACGTCACTACAGTGGTTTGTGCCATTTTAACAGATTCTTGCATCTGATTGGGTGTTGATTTTGCTAAACCAATCGGATAAATCAACGCAAAAATGGACTAACAAACGAATAAATACTCATTATCAAACAAAAGCCAAACCGCTCCAAAGCCGAACCATTTGATTGGGTGTTGATTTTGCTAAACCAATTAAATAAATCAACACAAAGATGGAATAACAAACGAATGAATACTCATTATCAAAGATAAGCCAAACCGCTCCAAAGGTTTCAATTGTTTTAGAGACCTTTACACTCAGGGGATCAGGTAGACTGACGGGTAGCACGACCTTCTCACGTCAAGGTGGTCGAGGTTCGATCCTGGCCTCAGCCACCCCTTGGCATTTTCGGGAGAAGGGTCCTGTGGTATCTCATGCTCATGTCTATTGTGGCATGTCAAAGGTCCTGGGTTTTCCACTTTGTTTTCCACTCCTGCTAAATTGTCCCGCTGGTCATCTACAGTAGTCAGATAAACCGGTTTGGGTTTGGCTCCTTTAAGTAAAACAACGACAATGCTGCCTAAATCCAATCGATAATTAGACTGAAGATATGCAGCGTTTGTTGTATCGTGTCAACAGATGACTGCAGCGTGGACATCGTAAAAGTACGCCATAATTTTGTTTTGGAAGCAGCGACGTCACCAACTGTTGCATTATGGGCAATCGCGCCCATGTATACTTTACGATTGGAAATAACCCCGCTATAGCTCTGACGCATTGCATGGAGTGGTCCAACCTAGCAGTACATGTTGATGCTATACATGATGATGTAACATGCTATTAGGCCTATGTTTCAATGTGGTTCTTTTTTTTTTCTGAGTTATTTGCATTGTGAGGAATTACAAAGCAATCCTTATAAGCTACCTAGGAAATCCAAAGTAGAACTAGCATGTTAAGCAATTGTGGTAGTTGTCAGAATTTCCCCAGTCAGTTTCCTGGGCACCTGTATCTGCAATCGGCTGGCCTAGTAGTTCTCTCCTTATCATTTCAGTATTGTTGCAGTCCAAAATTCTCCACCTTCATAGGGCTGCTATGGACGTTCAGAGAGTGTGGAGAGTCTCTACTAAAGGGTGCTGCATGAATTAGCCCACTGGTTTTACTCAGAAGTTATACCAAACCATTAGAGATTACATAAAATCTTGTATTATAGTTTTTCATCATCTAGTTTCACTTTAGCGTGACACAGTAGTCCAACATTTTTTTCTTCTTTTTACAGATACAGACATCTGTCTGTGCCCTGCAATCAAACCGAAACCTCACATGCGATTTTCATCTAGCATTCGGGTACCTAATGCTAAAGTCCTGTTTGAGTGTGAAAAGGGTTATTCGCTCCACGGGGACAACACCACGACATGCTTGCCGATGGGACGTGCTTGCAGATGGTCACCTCCGCAAGACCAACAAGTACCCCAATGCGTAAGTAACCTGTTCACTAATACAATAAATATTCTGACAAATACTCTGATATTTATTTTAAGATATAACTACGTGGTTCGAGGACATTGTATTCAATCCTTGCCGAGTAAAGACCGTATTCATGATCTTGCAGGTGTTAACTTGTACGGTACGACACAATGATCAGACGAGGACTTCTGTTGCTGACCAAGAGTGATTTATTTACATAAAATTTCTCGACTAGTTCAACTGTGAACCCACGAGCTCTCTTTTCATGATTAACTGGATTTAAATAACAGTAGTTTAAATTAGTACGGAATTACTAACATCACGTTAACTGTGTTTAAATCAGTAGTACTTCCTATGCTTAGTATAAGACGGACGGGACACTGAATTAGGCTGGATTTGATTTCTGGTGGCCGAAGTTGTGTAGCTAACGGTCCCAGAAAATATATACATCACATGCTACACAATCTTCGCTGAGGACATATCTAAGGGCTACAAGCATTGAACAGAAAAGAAACAAGAAAGATAAACGAAATTATACCCGAAAGGAATAAGTCCTTAAGAAGAGGTGGCACATTGCTTTAACATACAAAGCAACCCGCTGAGTGACAAGGGAAGGTCTGGTGCTGCACAAACAATCAGGCCAAACAAATGGCACTTGAACCCGACTTAGTCCCGGAAGATACAAAGACTGAACACAAACAAACAAGGAGCTTGCAAAAAGGAATATGAAACCGTCTTATCATAGCCTCGGCATGTATAATGAACATCCGGCACACAATGAAGGAGTTATAGTAGCTGTTGACTAGTTATGACTTAATCAGTACGGCTAATTTGGCCTCGTTTGCCTAAACTCCAGCCCTGTATGACTACTGACGTGGCTCATTGCCTCATCAGTAGTCATATACATCCCTGAAGTCATATAGGGCTGGTTATAAACATCAGTTTTCGTCAACCTTTCATTTGTTCGGGAGAAGTCATGTCTTTACACGGGGAACTGTAAAAATCAGTGTTCGTCAATGTTACAGCCATTATACTAGTTGGCCGCAATGGCGCCACGTCCCAACGTTTTGCGTCACATTGCATGCTGGAAGACACAAGATAGATGTGAGAACGAAGCCATGTTTTTATCGTCAAGCTGTAATTTTATTTCATTCACGTTGAATCAACGTTATTTTATTATTTCAAAAACTATATCAATCAGTCTGCAGAATGTCTACGAGCAGCAATGCAAGTAAGTCTTCTCATGGTGAGAAGACGAAAGAGGACAATTTAACCCTGCTGATGAAGTCATGTACGGCTTCAGCGAAGCCAACGAGGCCAATTCAACCCTACAAATGGAAGTCGTATAGGACTGGCATGTAGCAAACGAGGCCACTTAAAAGGCAATTACATCCATTTTGACATGCATGCTTTACTTTTTGATCATTTACACAATAACTAAACACAAGAATTGCGGTAAGAATACGTTACGTACGTCCGATACAACAATTTAATTACTGCATCACCAAAACACGACACGGAGATCGCCATTGTTTTGCTGGAACGCGCAGAAGTTAATGCCGACAGATGGTAGTCATCGATTTCGACTCACAGCTGATTGAGATAGCTCTGTTGGCAATGAAAGCTCAAGCATCCATGGCCTTAGCTAGAGTTCTCACAGTCAACAGAGCTATCTCAATCGGCTGCGAGTCGAAATCGATGACTACCATCTGTCGTCATTAATTTCTGCGTACTCCAGCAAAACAATGGCGGTCTTCGTATCGTGTTTTGGTGATGCAGTAATTAAATTGTTGTATCGGAAGTACGTAACGTATTCTTACCGCAATTCTTGTGTTTATTGTGTAAGTGATCCAAAAGTTAAGCAAGCATGTCAAAATGAATGTAATTGCCCTTTAAGCCTAATGATGAAGTCATATAGAGCTGGAGTTAGGCAAACGCTATTAATTTAACCATAGTGATGAAGTCGTACCTACTTAAGTCATATTACAGCTTTCCTTCGTTGTGTTCCGAATGTTCACCGTGCATGCCGAGGCTATGATAAGATTATAGGGATAGCCGGTAGACAAACGAGGCCAATTTAACCATACTGATGAAGAAAACCTACTAAAGTCATATTACCGCTACTATAGCTCTCCTTCATTGTGTTCTGGATGGATGTTCATTGAGCATGACGAGGCTATGATAAGAAGGTTTCACATTTACTTTTTGCCTGGTCCTTGTTTGTGCACGATCGGTCTTCCGACAATCCACACGAATGGCCAACCAGAATCTAATATAGTATAGGTAGCTTAGTTAGGGAAGCTGTTTTTACGTGTTTTCATGGATTGGGTGGATAGCATTAGGGGCAGTTTACCACATTCCAGAAAAAAAAAATTGGAATGTGGAAATATAAAAATTATGCAATATTTCAGGGAAATTTGCAAGATGTAATAGATTAGATTAGTTAGATATTTGATATCAAAATTGCCGTTTTTACCAGCACATCATAACATATGTGGGTGAGCCCCGGCTGCATCCTTCTTAATACCTAAATTTTCAATTCTGACATATCCCACTACAGCTATAGCTATTTACAATCCAGGTAACAAAGATCCGAACAACAGCAAGGAACACAATTTTTTTTTTAATTAATTTCTTTGAGCTTTAAGTCATCTGAAGCAAAGTAATCATCGTGTAGATGAACCAGTTCAATTTTGAACCTTAAGAGACGTTTTTGAAGGATAAAGACGAGCAGTAAGGTGAGGGGCACACCCGGGAATGCGAAACGAAAAACCTCCGGTTGTCCTGATAATACCAGAATAAATCCCTTAGCCGCTGAAGAAGCATGGTATAGTCTCTTGCACCACCTTGGCCAGCAGAGATTGGCAAGGACTTTGCCAGAATCCCCTTTCCAGTCGTCGACAAGATGAGGTCCTTCAAGAAACTAGGCTGCGCATTGCTACCGCTAAGCCACCACAACCACATCATATTTCACACATACTGACAGTTTGTACTCTATACTTTATTATGGCTTAGATTATAGTTAAGGCTGTAGTTAAAACTGGTGGCACTACGCACAAATATCAGCTAAACAAACCGGTGCAGCAACTACCTATAGTAGCAACCGGTCTTCTGTACACTTTTGTACTTCTGCCACTTTTTCAACGAAAATGTTGAGGCGCACACCTCTATCACACACTGAAACAGCAATCTCTATTATATACTCTAAATGTAGTAACCATCACCAGTGCCAGTTAGAAATGTGTTGGCGTTTAGGCCTAGTTTTAAATTTTAGGTAAAATTGTCAGGTCTAACTTTTACGTACCGTTTTATTTTAGTGAGTAGCAGTTAACGGAGAATTGGATTGAGAGTAGGCTTATTCATTTATGCAACACGGTGTTGAGACGTGAGTAACGTGATTTTAGTCCTAATTTCCAGCTTTTAGGCCTAATTTTAAACCTGCTGTTTTAATTGCGTAAGTAGCAACGAACGGAGAAACGGGTTCGAGAGAAAGATTTTTTAATGAGGCTAATGTGTGTCGTTAACGGAATCCTTTAGTTTTTTTACGGTTGCGTGTCTTCCTGTAGTGGTTAAATGCGACGATCAAATTGTATCATTTCATTGTGTTACGTCGAAAAGCCGATTAGCCATAAGGAAGCAACGATGTTTAATTTGTTACGTTTTTTAAAGTCCACGTGACTATCACTAAAATTAAGGAGACGGACGGATGGACAAAGTCGTTGTTATGTATTCCTAGACGACTCCTCAGTAAAGAGGAGTAAACCACATAGCCATGTGTCTCATCTCTTCCTAATATTTCGGGGGTCCAACTGAGATCAGTTTTTTCCCCCATATTTATCTAGAGACAAAGTTAAAAACGTTACACAGCCTATGTGATTGTAACTTTTGTTTGTGTGCTACCAGTGTTTAACTACAGTTTCACGCACTTGATAGTTATGACTGCTGATGTTCCTTCGTATGGTCCCTTCCCCCCCCCCCCTTTTTTTTTTTGTTGAAAATTGCGTATTAAGGGACGAACATTATATATTGGTCTGTTTTTCAGGTCAAAGTCTAGTTCTAGATTTCTGGACAAAGGAAGATCAACGATCTAAGACTTGCACTTTTCTTGTAAATTGATCAAGAATCAAAAATTGTAACTGCGTTCTTAAATAAATGCTTAAATGTATTTTTCATGGCAAATAAAACTGTGATGGTAAAAGGTATCCTGTGTCATTGTTTTATTGCAACACAAACTTAAACGGGTTAAAAGGATGTTCAACTGTTGGGTTTTCTCCATCGGTACCTCCTAGATGGTGTCATAAATATGAAGGTATATTTAATCTTTTTCGAACACAGCTCCATTACGAAATATCTACATCATTAAATGTGGCACATGTAAAATGTAGCCAGAATGTAACGCAGTAAATTCACAAGTCCGACACTCCCATTCGAACAAACTGGTACGTACCCTAAATTCCAGTGTGTGCACCTTTTGTGTGCACAGCTATTCAATGTATGAAGCCTGGTAATGTAATCAGGGCTCAGACTGGTTTGTGCAGCCCAAAAAAGTTGGAAATAGTCTACGAAAAGTAACCAATCTTGAAAAATGATATATGTATCATCAGTAGGGTAATTAATGGAAAGTAGACGACATGACTGAAGAACACTAAAAATATTTAGCCACGAAAGTAGTCGAGTGTGCAGCCTTACACATTATTCTTCGTTTGTTTGGGCATGAAAAGTTTGAAAATTGACTCTGGCTTTAACTATATTTACGTATATAATGGTAGGATACAGCAGTAAGGTTTCATGTGGGCTAAACAGCACAGCAACATTACAGTACATGAAACCTTACAGGAAAGTTTGTGTTCCTTTGCTGGTTTGACTTCGGGTCGATTAACGGTGACGGCGCTACGGGGGGCTTGTGGGAGGCACATGCCCCCCTAGATTTCAGCTGTGCCCCCCTGGGTGCCCTCCCCCCCAAAAAATTGTTGAGTTCTGACAAAATCACAAACTAAAACGGTATTCATGCCAATACTAAAAAAAAAAACAGTAACGAGCTAATCAGATTTTTTTGTTATTCAATAGTTGAAACTGCAAATTAATTATAACCCCCCCATAGTCCCATCCCTTGCACAACAGAGTTTTCTCGACGTATAGGCCTATTCTTACATAGGCCTATTCGTACTGGCATTTTTTTATGAGTAAACACATTAATAAAACTTCAAATTACTGTTATTAACTAGAAAGCCGTTGATAATGTGTGCCCCCCCCCTGAAAATTATTCCTGGTGCCGCTACTGTCGATTAAACCTTACATTAAGCATCAAACGAGTTCGTTTTGTTTTCTAATTCGTGCTACTTTGGCTTACTACGCAGTTTAGCTTGTTTTAATGTTTTTGTATCTTTACAGTAATGGTTTGCTCATACCAATATGGAAACAAACTATTTATTCTTCAGTCTACCTTGCTGCTGGCGTTTGCTGATTGGTATTGTTGCATAATCACAATGTTTAAAACAATGTAAAACAATCAATCTGGTCGTTAAGTGCTCCCTAACCCGTGAACTATACTTGACCAATCAGAAAAGGCCTTATGGAAAGGGCACATCCACAGCAACAAGAAGCACAACAACAAGAAACAAATCAAAAATTAATAAAAGTTGGTACACATACTCACCAAGTCCAACAAAGCTTGTTCACTAAATTTCAGTGGAAAATATAGGAAAACAGCAGAGAAACTATGCATCGAAATTTCGGCTTTAACATGGGAGATTGAGGTTAAACCATGAAAAGGGTGAAACAAGCCAGAAGTCATTTCGTACAACATTTGAGCCTTATTAAATTTTACGCTTACGCGCTATTATCATCAATGGAATTCGCACTGCACGTCTGTATTTATAACTTGTCTCACGTTCCAAGTCATTATGTGTACTTGTACGTTGTCCAGGGGGTCCTGAGTAGCTTTTTACGGCTTTTTTTTCCTTTTTTTTTTCCTTACGTTCGTTTTTATTTTGCTTTCGTTCTTATTTCTGTTGCGCAGAATATAAATAAAAGAGAAAGAAAGCAAAAAAAATACGGATGAAATCAACATAAAAAAGTTGTAACATCGAGGTAAAAGCCCCTACCATTACCGGAAGTTGGCTGGAATAGGAAAAACTGAAACGCTTGTCAGATCGCTCTGGACAACCTAGTGGTACAAACAATGACTTAAGACATGAGACATGTTAACAATAAAGACATTCATTGCGAGTTCCAGTGATTATATAGTGATTAAAAAAAAACTATACGACTTCTGTCAGGCTTGGCAGTTTGGTAGGCTGATGCCCGTGACTGTCATGTGTTTGCATGGACGTTTGTGTTTGCGTAGGTTATGTAACAGAGTGCATGATTAACAGTCAAGGCTCGATTAAAATATTCAATTTTGTCTGGTTTCACCGCTTTCATAACCATGCGACGCACGATTGACGGATGACAAGCCCCTGTGGGTTGAGGAACAATCAGGGTGACAAAATGGAAAGAGGCCAGAGCCAAACAGACAAACAACAAGAAGAGAGCCTTGAACGTGTCAAATGATAAGCTGAGGCCATGTCTCATTCACGAAAAATAAACAAAATGAAAAACTGGTAAAAAGGCCAAGTTGAGAATGGTTTGGCCTCTCAAGGGAGCGAGATGAACTAAATAAAATAAAAAATAAATAAAATTTTAAAAAATCCAGTAAAAAGACCAATAAGTTGGGAATGCTTCGGCTTCTCAAAGGAGTGATATGAAATTAAAATATTGAGAGTCTGCCAGTCGATCTATTGTTGATTTGGCACATCATTGCACATCTCCATACTAGTTGAGTTGAGTCTAATACACAATTAAAAAAAAAAAAGTTTTACTTTGGACGTTAAAAGAAAACTTGAACATTGCTACCGAAAAAAATGACGCACTGTTAGTGGCCCACCCCGACCCTTGCATGTCCACTTTGCTCTTTAAAATGGAACAAACAAAGTCATTTTATTATTATTATTATTATTATTATTATTATTATTGTGCAAACTTCGAGCTACGTATGCAAATAAAGATTATTATTATTATTATTATTATTATTATCCCAAAATTATATAATGTAAAATACTTGTTAAATATTAAGAAAAAACTAATTCTACACGCATGGATAGAAAGTTTGCTTAGGTATGGGATAGAAATTTATGGTTTTGCGACTGACTATATCATTTTGAGATTACAAAGAGTGCAGAATAAGATAGTACAAGTACTGTTTGGGAAAGAAGGTGAAAAAACAAATGAATTATATACAAAAAATCACATAAAAAAAATTATAGAACTACGAGACTTTCTGGTAGTAATAAAGAATTACTACATAAATACACACAAAAATTATGATGAAAACAAAAGCAAATGATTAAGGAAAAAAACACAGAAATATAGAATACCAGAGTCGAACAATGGTTATGGATTAAGAAACAAATCCTATTACATCCCACACATTTTCAATAAATTGGACCCCAAAATATTAAACTATCAAAGCAAAGGAATTTTGAAAAAAGAATTAAAACAAGTATTGGTAAATTCTTACAAAAACTAAAGGTTCTCACAGACAGCTGTTAGCTGAATAGGAAATAACTATTACATATTAAAATACTAAAATAACTAAACAGCAGATTTTATTGTAAATTAATTCCTTTTTGTACATATTTAACCATTTTGTAGTAATTTATTATGTATTAAATGTATTATTTATTTATTGTATGTATTGCGGCTCTCACAAGTTTTTATTTAAAACTTCCAGCCTTGAAAACGCAGTAAATTTATTTATTATTATTATTTATTATATGTATAAGTAGCAATGTTCTAGTTTTTATTTAACCTTCGAACTATTATTCGGAGCGATTAACTTGGCGAATGTTTTGGTGTGTTGATTTGAAGAGCCGAGCCATTCTGAACTTGGCGATCCCCCCCCCCCGGTTTTTTTTTTTTTTCCAGTTTTGGTTATTGATATGATAAACGTTTACCGACATCAAACTGCATGAAAATCAGTTCAGCGGTTCTCAAGTTTTACAGGCACCAAATTTTAATGCTATAGGTAATCACCATTGAACTACAAACTTACACACGTCCGTTGAGATTTGCGTTACTGCAGTTAGATACCCAGATATCAATTCCAATACTAAACCCTTTCGCTTCACGCAGTGCGTTTACGTTGTTTTGTTTTTCGATACGTCATCGACCCAGTTAAGGTTTTCCCCGAGATGCTTTCTTCCGGTCTCGCACGGTTATTTTGGTCCCGTCTTCCACGGGAGATGCTTTTGCAGATCCGAATTCTTTCGTTCAAGATGCACGTCGTTAGGGTTTAGTAACGGAGTTGAGGAAGTTCAAGCATGATGCATCTGTGACACACACACCTTCACAACGTCTTACGACGGAACATTATTGTGAAGGACGTCAGACCCAACACAATCAATCAAGTTTTACGTCAAATTTCAACGAGCCGCTTCTAACCAAACTTTACCCTTTGGTTTTAGTAGAGAAGGTAAGAGGATTTTAAACTATCCTTTCCTGTTATGTGGGGATATAGTAGAAGGCGGGGCTGTGGTGCACGTCGGGTGGGAGCATGGCACGAAAACTGACGTGGTTTGTATGATGAAAATGACCGGTCATCATTTACGTCCAGAGATGAGGGAGGGAGGGGATGAAAATATGACCACGAAATTTTCGATGACCACTATTCAAAATTTGAAAAAAATGCGTGAATCTCACCTCCCCCCTCCCCCAACTCAACAGTGACTTTTATATTGTCAGGCGACCAAAGTCTCCCGATCAAACAAGTTTCAGCCTTTCTGTCGGATAGTTATTTATCCTCAGATGGCTGAAAACTGCCAAACAACCTTTGCTGTACAGACACAACGTGTCTAGTGGTCGCCATGCTCATATATGCATATTATCTGGATGTTATCGTTTTATCTTGGCGGGCGACAAATGTTGAGTTAAATAATTATTATTGTCCAATAAAACAACATTCAAAGCATTGTCCCTTAAGCTCATTTTGTGTGGCCGCCAATGTAACAGTGACAGGTAGATTGAATAATGACTTACTAACAATGATGTCGGACAATGTGAATTACGCCGGCAGACCACTAGTGTGGTCCTTGATATCGTTGTCAGACGTTTTCGACGACACTTATTTGTTTTGGCCTGAAATGGTAAAACGTTGCTACGAAAAAATAACGAGTCTCAGATGCTGTGCCGCGCACAGGTGGGGCGCGGTGGGGGGAAGGGGAGAGATTGCCTCTGCCCTTTTCGAAAAATGCCATTTTTTGGTAAACAAAAAGCGGCCGTTTTGTGCCGGCGTAGTGCCTAAGAAAGTGCCTAAAGGCCTTAAAAAAAAGGCTAGATGGGCTAATTAAGTCAAAGAAAGAGGCAAAGGAAGGTAAATAGAGTGAGCCAAAAAAAAAACTCCCCAGAAAAAATGTGCAGTAAAATTTATTGTGCCCTTGCCCCCTCGGCATCTGGGCACGCTTTTGCTCAGATAAACACGCCACATTTAAGACACGTGTTTTATAGATGTTTTTACAAATTGTTTATTTATTTTTGGCTAAATCTATTGCTTCAGCTAGATACGTTGCCACGTTGCCAGTTAATCGAGTAGTCTTCACAGATATCTTTTACTTTATTTCTCTGACGAATAATAATTTATAACCATTGTTGTATTCATCATGTATGATTAATTTTGATATCAGACTCAAAATCCCTAAAAACCAACCCCTTCCCACCCGCTAACTTTCATGAACTTACTAACCTAAATCCACAAAAGGGCCAAGCAATGAATGAAGACAATTTACAGGATTTTTATGTTGTTTCGTCTTTTTTTTTTGCTTTCGTCCACTTTCATTTTGCTTTCGTCCATTGCTGTATTTGTGCAGAATACAACAATGGACGAAAGCAAAATGAAAGTGGACGAAAGCAAAAAAAAAGACGAAACCAACGTAAAAAAACTGTAAATCACAGGTTGTCATGACACAGACACTGGCCCAGGAGTTCCATTCCTTTGCTTCGCACCGCGCGTCTGTCATAAAAAATGTTAATTGAATTTAATTTTTTTTTTTTTTTTACTTTCTCGGTGATTCCCTTGAATGACTCTTTTGTTTGCAAGGAACGCGCACGACCAAAGTTCTATTTTAGGGATTTCACCAAACGATAGCTGGCACGCAGTCAATTTGTGAGTACTCGGCGGCCTTGCTTTCGTTTCGGGCTACGAAACAGGGCTGAAGAAGTACGGCTCGACCTTTTCTACAGGAAAACAACAATGAATAAAAACAGGGTGCAACAGAACAGGCGGCTGATGTGACAAACGAAAACTATCTCGATATTTACACAAGGGTTAGTGCAAAACCAAAGCACCGAGATGCGAAAACGCACATGTTTTAAATTGAACACCGCCATTTTGGGGTCTTCCAGTAACGCAGGATCATGCTGAAACTAACTACTAGACACCTTACTTTTTCCAGTTTTACGCGAGTCTCTAGCAGTAGCTGCGGCTACTAATGCCTACGCTAATGCTTTTGGCCTTCGAAGCACCACGAATACAAAGCATTATCAGAGGTATTAGTAGCCGCAACACCGCTAGGGCCCCACGTAGAACTGGAAGAAGTAAGATGCTATGTAGTGAACTTTCTAATCTATGCTACTACCGAGCAAAAGGTGACGTCTTCAGCGGACCAGCACAGTACGTAGCGTTGTTAGTTGTGTTGGTGAGCGAATGTGAAACTGCTGACAATTCCTTCAAGAGTTGACAGAGGTACAAGGATCATTGAATTGAATTGAATTGAAAGAATAAAAAAAAAGGAATCGTGAATTCCGAAGCCATTATAGGCCCTCGACCACAAGATTATAAAAGTTGGTGAATGGCAGTGTGACAAGATATTAGGTATTTCCTAGCAAAATTGTCATTCTCCATCCCGAGATAAGCAGTTGAAAAGGAGGTTACTTCTGCTATTTCCCTTTCCACTTCCTTTATTTGCAGCACGTCACTTTTAAATCACGGCAGACATGGCGTATGGCTCATGGCAGAAAAATAGACTGTTTCTTAAGAGTTATGTGCAGGTCCAATAATATTGCATATCCAAAGAAGAAATTTTAGGGGGGGGGCGGCGCGAGATCGGTGTGACATACTTTTCTAGGGGGTAAGAATACCTGTGACAAAATGTGACATGGGGAGGGAGAGGGTCAAAATTGGCCAAAAATAACGTGACGTACTTTATGAACGGTCCCTATGAAAGGTCGGTCATTATGTTATGTGGTGGAGTAGGGGTTGTGTAGACCCCGTAAAAAGAGTGAGGGATTTCAGAATAACTGTATATAACGACTACACTTTTAGCATGGGGATGTGTCAGCGTGCATTAAACTGTCTTTGAGAAATTCTTTAAAGATTCCTTCTTACTCTATAACCGCCACGCGTAGTTCTCAGTCCGCGCAGAATGCCATCGTACCGTTTTGTGAAATTTAGCACCGTTATAGCACAACTCACTTCTGCTGGCTTTTTTTACGTGACTCAGTGTGACACTGCAGTAAGAACACATTAATAGCAAACGAAAGAGGGCCAAATGACAGCATAAAGACCAAAATTGTGTCGTCATAAACCGGAAATGATTACAGTACTTCACGGTTAATGGACGAAAGTCGATCTAACACCTAAGCATGCCAAAGTGTAAATACGTGTGGGATGCTTGAAATATAGTCCCTGTATAAATAAATAAATAATAATAAATAGATTCAACCAATGGAGTGGTGGGGTCTGGGGAGCTAGAAGGGCTTGGGGCCACTTACACTATAGTCCTTGTCATGTTTATGTATAACAATATCACAATGAGATTTCAACAGATTACGAGACGAGGTTTAAGAAGCAAAAACTCCGGGCTCTTAAAAAAACACCGCAGACAACTCCTGCCCAAAAGATGCCTTAAATGGTCGACTGAGCCCGTCAGAACAGCTTCATCAGGAAGAAAGAGCGTTTCAACCTCGTATCATCCTCACCCTGAAAAAAATCCACCGAATAATATTTTGGACGTTAAATGAAAACTTGAACATTGCTACCGAAAGTAGCAATGTTCTAGTTTTCATTTAACCTTCGAACTATTAAGCGGTACGATTAACTTGGCGAATGTTTTGGTGCGTTGATATCACTCCTTTGAAGGGCCAAACCATTCGGAACTTGGCGGCCCTTTTACCAGTGTTGGTTTTTTATATGATTTAAACTAGTCGGCAAAACGATCCTGCTCCGACTGTCAAAAGCCCATCATGGCATGCGGCAACTGCTTCCACTAGCATGAACCACGCAGATGACGTACTACACAACAAATGTATCAAACGATAACGGCAAGAATGAAACAAGAGGTTTTTGTTTTGTTCTTCTTTTTAGGAAGCTGAACTGATTCGAAAGTGGGTTATCTGCCCCACTCCATAGAGTATGATGAGTGGGACAATTTAGATCTGAAACAGGGTTTGGTTTGGTTTTGCATTTAGGGAGCACGAACCCAAAGGGGGTTATCTGCTCCATGACAGGGTACAGACCATTCAACAATGTCAGGTTTAAACAATTGCATACGCCGATTATCAATAATGGTTGTAAACTCGGACGCTATTGAAAAGTGTTGCATGTTCACGAGAAGTTTCGCAATTTTTATTTCCAAAACGTTAACTCTTAATTACAATTCTGGATAACTATGCCTTACCTTTTTTTATGCCTCTAAATTGTACGAATGAAAGTTAATTTTTACATTTCTTAAGGGTGGCAGGTTGTTGAATACATGAAAATGATGTTGAAATTTAATAATATTTTAAAAATCAATAAATTATGATTTAAAAAATAAAATAATTCTAGGTTTATTGATTAATATGAAGCCATGTCTTAAGCAACCAGCAAATGCAGTAAACAGGGAAACCTCACGCAGACCCTGCGTATGAATACAGAAATGTAATGAAGACCGGCTCCAAGGTTGGTCAGTCGTTACCTTTAAGTTGTGTTGGGCAGGCGTTCGGTCTAGGCATTTTGCAGTGTGATATTTGCCAGACATTTTCTCTGTTTTATAGTCTGGTACTTGCCTTAGATATGGCAGAAATGGCAGAAATACCGGAACTACCGCCAGACAAAACCAAAGAGGAGTTGCAAGACGATTCAGTCTCTTTTGTCAACAAATTTTCACAAAATACGGAAGAAATCAATGAGATTGGGATGCAAAAATTGAATCCTGGACGAGACTTGCTTCCAAAGACGCCGTTGTCCATTGACGTCTTGCCCAATGAAATTCTGGAATGCATATTCAATTCTCTAAGCATCAAAGAGCGAATTCAGACACAACGAGTATGCGAAAAATGGCGAAACATCGGAAAGGGATATTGGCGTGAACCAAATAATTTCGTGTACAATGTTTTTCCGACAGATCGTCCCTACCGGGGACATGGCACCTAACTGATGCTATTTTGAGCGCCATTCTACCCAAGTTTGGTGCCGTTTTGAAGAAACTCAAGGTCAGAAGATTTGGAAACAAAGTGTCAATTACACCCAATTTGCTAGAATGGATTGCCAACTACTGCCCAAGTTTATTAGAAATTGATCTGGTTACTGATGCAATAAGCCAACAGTCTTTGAAACTAAGTGAAAAATGAAAAACCTTAAAAGTGGTTAATATTTCGTATTATAACGGTTGTGAAAACTTGTCATTTCAATCGTTCTTCGAAAACTGTCATTCGCTTGAATCATTGACCACATCCAGTGACAAATTGTGCCCGACACCTTCTGATTTTAGCGTTATAAACAAGAATTTGAAAGTCCTACGTCTGGCTTGCTACAGTAGCCTTCAACCAAAGGCTTTGGAGAAACTGGTTGAAAGGTGTGACCATATCCAACATTTAAGTCTGGGTAACCTAGACGATTACAAATTAATAACCCGTCGAGAATTATTGAAAGTGATTAGTCACTATTCGGAGACTCTGGAAATTTTAAATCTGACTCGTGTTCTCAATTGGTGCTCTTTTATAAGCGAGTTCTGTAATCTAACAGAACTTACCATGGACAGCCATCGAAGGTTTCCGTTCAACAGCAAATGCAACTGCAATTGCTGCGAAAATTGTCTGAGTGACATCAGCAAACACTTGAAAGTATTTTGTGCAAACGTTTACGGAAACATCGTCAACGAGACTTTTGCAAAAATAATTCTCGAGAGCAATGACCACATCCAAAAACTGTCATTGGTGTATAGATCGCACACGCGGTTCAGTATCGACACCTTGAAACTTTTCAGCAAAAACACTGATTCGATTAAAGTATTGGAGTTAGAATTCGTTGAAGTATTTTGCCAGGCAAACGACTGGTGTACCCTATTGGCAAAACTTCAAAATTTGGAGACGTTAAGTTTAAGGTCTTGCCTCCAGGGTGTCAACAACGAAATAGCCCGGACACTGGCCAGAAACTGTCACAAACTTGAATTATAAGAGTTTCAGATACCATGATAACAGATGAAGGGGTATTAGAACTTTGCTCTCTTCCCTATCTCGTTCAAGTGGATTTAAGTCATTTGCCTGAGGTCACAGATGAAGGAATTAAATATTTAGCACTACAAGGACGACTTGAAAAACTCACCATCGCTTGCGAGATTTTGGGACATTCAAAAATTACCGATGCCAGTTGTTGTTTATTAGCCCAATACTGTCCCAAATTCACTTCGCTGGTGGCTCATGGTCGGTCTAGAATTACCAACAACCTTGTGACAGCTTTCTACGAATCCACCATTCAGGCTGGATTTCTGAAAAACTAAGTTTCTTTGTATGTTTTCGACACGTCAGTCACCAGTGATTGCAAGAAACATTCTAGACTTTATGTGGAAGTTTCTAATCCTCTCCGTAAGTGAAGCTCTCCGTTGGAAGGCTCTCCATTGGTGAAGCATTTCTGATCCAACACAGCCAGATGAACGTATAATTTGCACTGTTGAAGAGTGTGGGTTGCAACCAGGAGTGTTTTTTTTTTTATCAGTTTCTGGAAAGACAGCACACGTTGAGAGTTATGATCCCTGACGCATAAAACGCGAAAAAGAAAATTAAAAAGTATTTGATAGAAATGGGAGCTGATTATTCTTAATTTTCGTTAAGTTATTAGGGAAGCAAACAAGACCCGTTAAAGGGCAGTCTGCTCTAATTGATCGAGCGAGTACAGCGAGTAATTGACTGAATTTGATTTTTGTGCGCCTGTTTGTGTGTTTGCATTTGGGAAACCAAAACTTTCGTGATTATAATTTGGTTGTAATTTAATGGCACGGGAGCTTTGAAGCATGAAATTCCTGACTTCGAAAATTAAATTACTACCGCCAATAGTTGCGAAGATATTAACGGTTTTCGTTGGACGGCTATACTACCGCCAATAGTTTCGAAGATATTAACAGTTTTCGTTGGCCGACTATACTACCGCCAATAGTTTCGGAGATATTAACGTTTTCGTTGGACGGCTATACTCCCGCCAATAGTTTTGGAGATATTAACATTTTCGTTGGACGGCTATACTACCGCCAATAGTTTCGGAGATATTAACATTTTCGTTGGATGGCTATACTACCGCCAATAGTTTCGGAGATATTAACGGTTTTCGTTGGACGGCTATACAACCGCCAATAGTTTCGGAGATATTAACGTTTTCGTTGGATGGCTAAGCCAATTTTTTTAGGGCTGTAATGGAGCACGATCTACAACAAAGCCATTTGTCATAATGTACTATATAATAGTGAAAGTTGTTTTATTGTGCAGGGTGCCGAAAATAATTACAAATGATAATAATAAAAATATTACTGTTGATGCTAGTCGTTTGAAACAGCACAGTCGTTTTTATGATTTATATGCCAAATCTCGCGTGTGGAAGCTATCCAGTTGCGTTATTAAAGATCAGGGCTGGATTAGTTTGCAGAGCAGTAGGAAAAATCATAAAAGTGGGTACGAAAAATTCTGAATTAAATTTTACAACACAACAGGGAAAACGTGTACAGAGCATTTCTTGCTCGACCGAGTATCTGATATTCAGATTATAAGCCTGGTTAACCCATTAAAAATTCTGAATTAAATTTTACAACACAACAGGGAAAACGTGTACAGAGCATTTCTCGCTCGACCGAGTATCTGTTTTTCAAATTATAAGCCTGGTTAACCCATGGACTACTTTGTCTAATTTTTTTCTATTAATATTCAGAATTTTGCGTCAAAGTATTGACCAGCATATAAGTTAATGTACTGTAACTTCCCTACTTCGCAGTAAAGTGAAAATGAAGTTGGTTTATTTATACTCAAAAAATAAATAAAAACTTTAAAATTTTAGTTGGTGGAAAATATTCCGTTATGGAAATAGCGTGTTTTATTACTTTTAAATTGCAACAAGTCTTAAATCTATTTTCATTTTTTTTTCCTAGTTTGAAAATATGTAAATAAAAAACTTCTTAGACAATGATTTTTCAGTTTTCTAATGTTTATTGAACGTGAACGAGCATTGTTGATAGATCTCGGGCTCGTGTCGATTGTGGCGGATAAAAGATACTAGATATTTCATAGCAAAATTGTCCCTCTCAGCACCGAGCTAACGTTAAGAGTTGTGAAGGCCCTCAATTCGACAGTTTGTCGTTTTTATTTTTTCGAAAATTGCAATGTTATCACCTTTGAAGCCGTGTAATATAACTTTACTACTTTCAACCTTTTTAGAAAAAAAATTCCAACTCCGTTAAGACAGGGTGGTCCACAAAAAACTGACGACCCAAAATTGTCTACGTCCATCTTTTTTAGTTAGCACCCCTCAGAACCAGGAGAGGACATAAATCGAAGCCAATGAAACTGTAAGATTTCTGTCCTCTCCTGGTTCTCAGGGGTACTAACTATAAAAGTTGGACTTGGAAAATTTTGGGTCGTCAGATATTTGTGGACCACCCTGTAATTTTGGTTATCAAAATGTTGCCTTTGCATTTTAAATCTCGCGTTTGAAAATAATAAGCCACCACTTTCACTGCGGAGCTCACATTTGGATCCAGTCGTTTAGCTACCTGCAAAGGGCACTGATAATAAACAGAGGTACTGACATCAGAGGTAAAAACATTCGCGTGGTTCGTCAGGCCAATGCTGTGGGAGCGGCTTTCTTGGGCCCAAAAATTCGCTGTTTTTGGATTTATTCACACTTGCTGCAATTTTCAGAAAGTAGAATCTTTTTATTTTCCTTAAAATCAAACAGCTCTCACCCATAGAGAGCTCTAGACTGTTTCGCCCTTGTTAGGGCTTGTCAGTTGAGAATACTCTGTGGATGAGAGCATAGGCACCTTGCTGGTGGTAAATTAACATGCTCAAAACCGGACTGGCTTCAGAAACTACTGCTACTATGCAGCTTACTGAATCGAGTCCGGTTTTGGCTTAACTTTTATTTTCCAATTTGCAACCACATGTGTTTCGCAGCGTAAGGTATTGGACAAAACGTTACGTTTATGATTCAGCTAGTCTTCTATAATCTATCGTTCGTGTGGTATGCATACACATCACTAAAGTCACCACGACATCGCCGAGCAGCAACTGCGAACTGTCCAATCCTTTTCGCAGTGAAACATTTATTAAGGTTGTAAACTGGAAAAGAAAAGACTCCACTTGCAGCAGCTGCCATCAAATCAAAAAAAAATCGCACAAAAGAATCGCTCTTACAGGTCATGAATTGGTTGTTGTAACGTGGTGTAATTACAAGGTACACTTCATAGAACGAATCAGGAGATGACAACATAAGTACCAGGCTGAGATAGTCGACAAGTGGGTGCATGCAAGGTGCACACACACCAATTAAGCTGGGAACATACCGTTTGGCCTAAGAAGCCTGCCCTCACAGCATTCGCTTGACAAATGACGCCAATGTTTTTACGTCCGGTTACATCCAGTGACCCATGCAGCTATCTACGCAGTTGTGATGAGGTGATCATTACGTGTCCCAGGGTACTGTCACCTCGCATGCAGCGGCTAATTTACCATATCACGTGTGTTTCTTTTCCTCGCAGGGCTAAAGCAATTTGCTAAATGACGGTTTAACAGCGATTTGCAGTGCTGCAGCTAACGGATGCGTCTTTTTTCTCGTTTCGTATTAAATACAGCCAAGTAGCAACAAAAAAGGTGCTAGCTCTGCTGCGGAAACTAGAAGGCTGCTTCGCATCGATAAAAATGTTGATCATCTACAGCAAATACGATTGTGTTTTTAAAGTTATGTTGGTTTTAACTGAAACCGCAAAGCTGCAGGTAGGTAAAGTACTCAATAAATGCACAACCATAAAATTCTATTGATTAATTTCGATTGCCAATAAAACATTCATATGATAACGCTTTCCAGCAACTTAAACAAGTACGGCAATCGCACAGAGATGGCAGCTGCCATTTTTTTTTTTGGAGGTTCATTTTTAGTTGCATAGAGAAAGTATATACTGCATAGCTGTGTGTGTACTAATCTGCAAGGGGCTCGCTCTTTGGGCATCTAGCACTAGTGACATTGGTGTGACGTTAGCTAAATTCTACAGATTCTGCAATGCTGCAAGGAAACACACAGCTTCTTTTAAAGAATGCTTCTAAATACTTGCTTATCAAGTTATAGGCCTAATTACTCACATGTAGCCTAATTACATAAAGGCCTAATTACTCAACATACATCGGCCTAATTATTCATACACAGTCTCAATTATTCACATATAGGCCTAATTACTAACGTATAGGTCTAATTATTCACATATAGGCTTAATTCATGTACAGGCCTAATTACATATGGGTTTAATTACTTACATATAGGCATAATTACTCACATACAGACCTAATTACTCACATATATCGGCCTAATTATTCACATATAGGCCTAATTACATACAGGCCTAATTACTCACATATAGGCCTAATTATACCCATATACAGGACTAATTGCTCACATATATCGGCCTAATTACTCATACATAAGCCTAATTACTCACATATAGGTCTAATTATTCACATATATCGGCCTAATTACTCATACACAAGCCTAATACTTACATATAGGCCTGATTACTCACATACAGGCCTAATTACTCATACATAGGCCTAATTACACACATATAGGTCTAATTACTCACATATATCGGCCTATAATTACTCATACACAAGCCTCATACTCACATACAGGCCTAATTACTCACATACAGGCCTAATTACTCGCATATAGGCCTCATTACTCCATATATCGGCTTAATTATTCATAAACAGTCCCAATTTCTCACATATAGGCCAAATTACTCGCATATAGGCCTCATTACTCCATATATCGGCCTAATTATTCAAAAACAGTCCTCACATATATTACTCGCATAATTAATATTATATATAATATTATATAATTACTCACATATAGGCCTAATTGCTCACATGTAGGCCTAATTGCTCACATGTAGGTCTAATTGCTCACATATAAGCCTAATTGCTCATATAGGCCTAATTATTCACATACAGGCCTAATTACTCACATTTAGGTCTAATTACTTACATATAGGCATAATTACTCGCATATAGGCCGAGTCAGACAAATAAGCCTAATGACATGTGACACCATCCAGCAGAGGAATAATGTATAGCAATCCTGTACTATCATATTTACGATTGCTTATATTTACGATATTCTGTTCTAGATTGCCCCTGGGAATATAATACCACTAAATTACGTTTGTATTCGGTTTTCTTTCAGGTCTGTCAGCCAGTTTCCAACTACTTTGCCTGACTGGCTTCGGAATATACCAAAATGGAAGCTGTGCTGGCACAGAAAAGTCCAGCAGTGAGAGAAGCTCGTCTACGAGACCTTAGTACATCTTTAGCAGCATTGCGACTGGCTGGGAAGGCGGACGTGACCCTCATGTGCGGTGGACGTGAATTTCCAGCTCACCGTCTCATTCTCGAAGCCAGCAGTCCTTACTTCATGGCCCTCTTTGGCAGCGGTCTACAAGAATCCCAAACTGGACGTGTCGTCTTTCGGGACATGGAACCGCGAACTGTTGAAGCCATCTTGGATTTCGTTTACCTGGGAGAAGTGGGCAAAATTAACTGCAAAGACAGGGCTCAGCGTGTTTTGTCTGCTGCTCACTTGTTAGGTCTGGAAGGATTGTTTGCTTTTTGTTGCGATGCCCTTGTTGAACTTTTGACTCCTGGTGACTTCTTGGATGCATGGGATGCTGCTGCTAAATATGGCCATGGTCCTCTGTTGGACAGAGTTCTCTCTTATGTTGTTGCTAATTACTTGGCTGCTCAAGGTTCCCCAGACTTTGCTGCTCTTACTACAGCACAACTCTCCGAATTGCTCCGATATGCTGGCCAACGATTACCTTGTGCTGACGAACTATTGCGAAGTATTTTAAGGTGAGCAGATTGGCGGTTATTTAGAAAAATCTGGTTAGCTGAAATCATTGGAAAAACAGTTTTAGCTGTATTTCTAAGTGTTGCAATTAAGACGAGAAAAGACCAGATTTGGTAGGGAGAAAATTATGAGTGAGAAAGTGGTGGGGCTTTCCCGTAACGCTAAATCACTAAACGTAGTCTTTATTGTTACGTTACTGTAATTCTACCATGTTTTATATCCAACTCCAAGTTGAGCAAGTTGGGTGTTGTTTATGGCGTCTGTTCCATCCCGTTTCGACGGTAAAAAAAATTACGCTCCCCATTTAGCCTATTCTTAGCTTGACAATTTTACGATTTTAGCTTTAAAGAGATTCCAAGTAGTTTGTAGTGCATTCTGTAATTCCTTGCGTCGTAATTGTGATCCTCCATTAGTCTTTGTTGTAATGCTTTTAGCAAGATTTTATTTACCGCAAAGGCACCCTAAGAAAAGGCGGGGGAAAGCACGCATCCCAAGTGCCCCAATGTGCGGGTGCACTCGGTTGCAGTACTGGCAGACTGGATGATATGGTAGCATCGTCTGGATTATTTGCAATATGCATATTTTACACCCAATGTCATTTAACTACCGTTGATGAATTAATGTTGCGCACTGAAATTCTTATTAAATCCTCTACTTTTGCTGATTTTTCGTAGGTGGATCGGCTACGATCCGGGAGCCCGTGAAGAAAATGTACCTGAATTGCTCGAGTGTATCGATCCTCTACGTCTGACCAAAACATGTGTCCGGGCCTTGCTACTTGATGAACGCTTGCTCAAAACATCTGCTTCTGTTGGGGCACAGATCAAAGATTTGGCTCTAGAAGTACTCTCTTCAGATGGTGGAGTTGAGGAACAACCGCAGCCATTGGCTCTAGCTGCTGCAGCCGCTGCCCTCAAAGAAGGAAGACCCAGGCTACTTCTATTCAGCCAGTGCATAGCACAAGATGAACAAGATGCCCGACTGAGAAGGTCTGTTCAGAGAGAGGTAAGTTAGTTCGGCCATTCAGCAGACACACAAAAAAACACATTCAGGAGTGCTGCCACTTTTTTAACCTATTTAAAGCATAGCATTTCCCACAAAGACCACGAGAACAGGAAAATGTAGTTGAATCACATACTTGGGCTATGACGTGTTTGGGTTGTTAAATAGCTAGCATTGAGCCTACAACTCTAACCATTGGGATGTGCTTTCCCCAGAATCTTTGTGCTATGAAGTGCTTTTTTTTTTATCTTGCTCTTGTTGTTATAGTAACAGCAAAGACGCAAAAGTTACTGTTGGCTACGCAAAGACGTTGCTTAACCCTTCGCGGTAGCATTGACATTAGTACATCTCCTAAAAAGACATTAAGTGCATAAGAAAAACAAGTCAACATAAAAGTTGGAAAACATTAGGATAACGATGCGGAAATTTAAGTTACCCCATTGCAGATCAAACGATGTCAACTGCAGTGGCTAAATTAATGACAATACAGTTATGAAAAGGGAAGAACACTGGTCCTTTCGATCGTTAATAGCTGCAGTGGCATTATTCAGTCACTGCACACGACACCATTTGAATTCCTGCATTATTTTAACTTTTACATCTTTTAACTTTTTATCTACTAATAGATTGGGGGAAAATTTAACCCCCAGCCTACGTGTTTTAAAATCGTTTTTGTGCGAGTGCTCCATGTGTTCAACTACAATATAAACCTATTTTTTTCCTGCTTCTAGCCTATTCTAGTTAAAAAGGCTACTTGAGATGTGAGGTATTGACGATGTTGTAGCAGATTTTTTATTTTGTTTAATCAGGATGCCGACCAGGGAATCGAAATGTTGTCCTCTTGTTGTTGCTTTTATCTCAGAAAAGTGACATCAAGATTTTTTTGCAAGATCACTTGTCAACAAATTCAACTCGGTTGTGCCTACTTTTTTGTTCTGGAACTTTTTTCCTCCACCCCCACCCCCTCACAGATGTATATATCCCCCTTTTTTTTTATTACATACTGATACCATGCAGCAACAAACATGTGAAAGGGTTAAAACATTCTGCCTCAGAGAGTCAGTTATTTTCAGTTTTCTGGATAGGTCTCAGCATTTGAAAGCTTCTGTAAAGAATTATTTTGATAAGATTTCTACAAAAGGAAACAAAACAAATCTTTACGACACTGCAGAACAACTACAAATTTTCTTCTTGAAATTTTCCGTGATTGTCGATCTACTTCAGAAATGTGCTCACACAATCAAAAGCTCACAATGTCACACAAGCAAGCCGACACAATTCGAAATTCGCACACTAGCGTTAGTTGGTCTCGACCACTGATCTTTCTGTGTTCGTTGCGTTGCAGCTGGTTACTCAACCGCTTGCGTAGCCTCGCTGCCAGTTGTGGCCTCAGCAAGCATTGGAGCAGCTGCAATGCCACGATTACATATTACATCAGTGGTCGAGACCAACCAACGAAAGTGCGCAAATTTCGAATCGTGTCGGTCTGCTTGTGTGTTAATGTGAACTCTAATTGTGTTACTTTGTGAGTGTATTTCTGCCAAAGCTGTTCGACAATCACTGGAATTTTCAAAAACAACAGTTTGTAGTTGTTTTGCAGTATGGTAAAGGTGTGCTTTGTTTCCATCATGTCTTCTAATTAAAACTAAACGCTGGTTGTCGTATTCA